>PVKA01039002.1:0-19804 GCA_004027165.1 Ctenomys sociabilis
TGGATGGTTAAGACCTAGATAGATCAAGACTTATATACCAACACATGAACTTTATATTTCCTATGTGGTCATTGAAGTCTTCTCAGGGTTTATCTTGTAGTCCTGTACATTATTCTGTAGTTCCTTTGTCTGTGTCATCCATGTGGATGAGTCACGGCCAATGCTTGACCAGTTTGCTCTCTGTGAGAGCTTGAGAGAATGTTTTCTCTTCATGTGACTCTCCCCAGGCACACTATAGAACTTCAATCTCTTTCCTCTGTGGCTCCATAATCTCCTCGTTCAGAAAATTTGGAGCTCGCCTGAGTTTCATGATGTTGCAGTACAGGTTCTCCTATGTCCTGAGTCTTCGCTGACCTTGAAAGGATAGGGCCAAAATGTAGGCTGGCCTTGTGGCTCTTCTATTTCTTCAACTCTGACTTGTGATCTTAGATTGTTAACCATCCAGAAGAAAAGCTGATTAGTATCCTGCAGCATATGCCATTCAGTTTGCCTTATCTGACTCAATTGATTTTACTTGTTGTATGTTTCCTTTTGTATTTCTGCTTTTCGCTTGTTATACTAGGGAGATTATATGATATTTACACATGAGTGTCTGGGATTCTAGCTTTTTAAGCTGGACGGACAAAATTCTCTGTTTGGCTACATGACATAAGTGCATGCTCAGTAAGAAAGATCCCATGTTCCATCTCTGAAAGTTCACTGCCACGAGTTAGTAGGAAAAAGAGCCTTAGAGAGATGAGTGCCAGAAATGTCCTGAGTGTTGACCTTCAGAGACTGCAGCTTTATGCAGAGCCAGGATAGACTGTAGCAAAGATAGACCCTGAATTCCATGACCACAGTCAAGCCTAAACACATTGCCAAATCAGGTTGCTTCTGTGTTGTGTTCAAGAGATGGTGTTTACTAGTGAGCTTTAACTGAAAATCGATCCAGATCTCCATGCTCAAAGATCAGAGCGTGTCAAAGCACTGAACAGGTTGGAATTGTGGAATATATGACCTATATCCACAAAGTGGTGATGCCCTAGAATGGAGGCCTACTCCGCTGCTCAGAGCACAGTTCAAAAACATGGTATGCTCATTGCATTTCAACAAGGAAAATCACTGCAGGCAAGATATGACAGTAGGACACCATGTATGAGGGGACAAGAGGCACACAGCAATCTTTATGCCTGTGCTCAAATTTCCTGTAAACTTACAATGCCTCCAAAAATAGTACGCTAGAAAATTATTTTAATGGATTATCTAAAATCATTATTATGGTTAGTTAGCTCTATCACTAAGTATAGCATTATATTTATTCTGTTCTCTAAGATCAAGGCTATATGTGTGTATAGAAAGAACTTCCTATTGTCATAGAGGGACAGCACACACACGTGCATGCACGCACACACACACACACACACACACACAAAGACAATGACAGAACCATCTCTGAGTCTGCTATAGAAGCAAACTTCATTTCTATTTACAGTACGCTTTGTAGTGTCCATGACCACCTGGTCTCTAGTTTCTAGGTGGTCAGTCGTGGTACTGTACTCATGCAAGTTGAAACTTATTGCGAGAAATTTAAGTTGTTGGATCCTCATGATAGTCTAAAGATGGAGCTGGGGCAGGGCTGCTAGTACTGGAAAGCAGCTATAAATGCAGATCAGTACTCGCAGAGGCTGAGCTGCTCAGAGACTATAATAAATCTGTTTGTTTCAAATTATAGGCTTATCCTGGGCACATGAACCCTAAGTAGCAAACCAAGGAATAAAGCCTGTGATTGGCTGTTGTCAAAGCTGAAGTTACACATGTTCTGGAGAAAGGTGAATTGAAAATAAATAATGTAACACAATGAAAAAATAAAGAGAATATCATGTCCAAATTAATTTTCATAATTTTTAAAACTTCTTAAGAATATCTATAGAAAATCATCTTCCTGGAATAGCTCCTAGGTGTTTTCAACTAAAAACTAACAGCCAGACTTCATCATGAAGCTACATAAATAGAGAATAAAATTAAATACCAATGTATTATGTTATTTTGCACTCAATTTATAATTTTGAGGTTACATATAACAACAGTTGCATATGAGTCATTGTTTTTAGTATCTTTGCACATCAGTAAATTTTTTTGCTCTCATTTTTATTTGGATAAATAGGTTGAGAGCTATCTTCCTGTAATCTATTAGTGTTAAAACCTGTATTTCAGAAAAATGAAAATTTTGAAAATACATAAAGATATCTTATTGCTCCTCCATCTTTTTTCCTCTTCTTCTTCCAATCCTTCCTCTCCTTCTCCTTCTCTTCCTCCTCCTCCTTCTTCTTCTCCTTCTCCTCCTTCTTCTTCTCCTCCTCCTCTTCTTCCTCCTCCTCCTCCTTCTTCTTCTTTTCTTCTTCTCCTTCTCCTCCTCTTCCTCTTTTTCATATATTTGGTTGTTGCAGGGTCTCATTACAGAGCTAGAACACATGTTGATCTTCCTGCTTTCAGCCTCACCAGAGCTGGGATTGCAGGTAAGTGCCACTATGCCTGGACCCTGTCAGGCTCAGCCCCCTCTAGGGCCAGGGCTGGCATGGCATGTTGTGCCTGAGCTTGAACTGCAGATCCTACGCCTGTCTAACCAGGCATTTTAGCCTGGTGAGATATCTCACTAGCCCAAATGTTTCATATTATTGTATTTATTACCATTGCTCTATTACCTGTAGCAGCTGCTTCAATGTACTGATATATTAGAATATAATTAGAAAACAATTACTTCTTTACACTTTATAAATTTATAGCATTATACTTGCATTATAATTAAAATTCTAGCATTATACTTAAAAATTAATCTCAGTGGAAAACTTTTTAAGGGATATGTTGCACTAATTTGATGTATTTTAATTAATGGACAAAAAAGTAAAGATGTTTGGAGAGAAAAGAAATTTTAAAGATTATGTAGACATCATAAAGCCTAATCTACATTATTTTCTTATTTTATTATTTTTGGAGGAACCAGGGATTGAACTAAGCCCACTATGCTTCCTAGGGAAACAGTTATTCTACTGAGCCATCTCCCTGGCCCATCTAGATCATTAAAACTAAGGGAATTTTAATAGTTTTCTTCCTGTTCTTCAAATAATTTTATTTCAGATGTTCATAAAACTTTCAAGAAAACATCAATATTTGAGTAACAGTGTGCTGGAAGAGAGAACGGACAATTCCCACTGCACCCTCTAATCACCCTATGTGTAAGTCATAGATAATGGTTTTATGCCAAGTCAACATAATGAGAGTATGGAAAAATAAGGCAATACACCCCCTCAAAAAACAACCCAAATAACTGTATTGGAGGGCTGAGAAGAAATCAGTGGAAATCTAAACTGAAGACAGCAGGTAAAAATACCAACTTGTGAGGATAACATGTGAGGTCACTCATGAAAGGAACAATTTGAATCTATGAATTAGGAAACTTGGAAAAAAGATAGAAAAAACCATCAGGAACAATGCTTAGGAAACAAACCCTTCACTAAGCCACTGAAGATCAGTGATTTTGCTAGCAGGAGAGATTTAAAGTCTTGAGTCCAGGAGACAGACAACAGCCTAGTACCGGAGAAGCAAAAGGCAGGGAGAGCAAAGCTCAAGAAGATGGTGGATGGAGGGAAGCAACTTCTGCTGTCAGAGCCTCTTCTGTGGTAGGCGGAATTAGGGCTGACATGAGGGGTGTTCTAGGGCAGGGAGTAAGTGGACAATACGTCTGGTAGATGAAAGGCACGGTACCATGTGTGCCCACGTGTGCTGGCAGCAGTGCCATCTGGGGAAAGCCTGTGGTGTGCTCTGAACATACTGCTGTATGGATAATGCATGTCTTGTATTTAAATCCTACAAAGATTCTTCCTACAAACATGGCTTTAAGTGTATGGTCCACACGTGTGTTGTTTAATGGAGTGCTATGCTGGATGTAAAGAACAGACCTACTTTGTAATGAGACTGAATCAGTGGCTTTGTCATTTTGCTCAGATTACATCAGGCAGCTAAATCTGGACACTTACAATTCCTCTCCAAACTGTCACTGAGCAGAGCCCAAATTCAGACATGAGTTAGTCTTGGGACTTAAATCATTTTAGTAAGCTCTTCTTCACAAATGGAAGATGGTTTATTACACTCTTTCCTTAAAGGTTCAGGGACCTTGAATGGGTTCTAGAGACTTACAACTTCATATCCTTTGTTTTACCTGTAAAGGAAGTGCATGGGACAGAAAAGAAGTAAAAGACTGAAGGATAATTACCAGTGACTGAAAGGGAATAAGGGCAAGGAGACAGTCAGAGCTTGTGAGTGCTAATCCTGCACTATTTTTGCATGGATCTAAGTAGAAAATGAGTAAATCCAGTGTTTGTTTTTCCTTAAGAGAAGGCTTAGACAAATACATGCTCTAGGACAGAACGGAGAAGCATGACACAGAGAAGAATGGCACTAGGCTGCATGCTTTGGTTATTTTATAGCGCTGCGATCAAGATTCTGACTGAGTTCCTCTGAACCACGTGATTAGCATGGAGAATTCCGAATGGCTATGATGAGCTAGCAGTGCCTCGAGAGCCTTTGCTGCTGCAGGAATTCTCAATTACAACACTCTACAAATATATTTTATATTTAATTAAATACTACATACTAATGGCAAAGAGTTCATTATTATTTTAAAAAGTGTGTGGGTTAAAATAGTATATTCTGTAATAGAAAACAACTGGTATCCCATAAAAATATGTAACCATTCAGAGGCAATAAAGAATATTTATCATACACTAGAAATTTCTTTGTGATTCTCAAATCTCACTAACATGCACTATTGTTTAACATTCTCACAGAAGTTCAATTTCAGTCGAGATAATTTATTGCATATCTGCCACATGCCAGCTTGTTAGGCCTGTGGGAGAAGAGGCACAGGGAGGCCTCCTGCATTTCTGCATTTCTCAAGAAAGATTTTAAGGCTCAAGTGTAACTGGCCAATATAGCAACAGTGGGATGGCAAAAGTGGGCAAGAGTGCCCTTTCACAGCTATCTAAGGAAGGTCTGGTGTTTATTTACAGTAGAGTTGTACTTGCTATAAGGAAGGATCAGCTTCATGCACTTTTAGGAAAGTGCGTGCACCTGAGACCACAATGTTAAGTGAAGTAGGCACGACACGTAAGCATAATACTTCAGGGCTTCTCTCTTCTATAGAAGAGCAGAACAAAAGAGGGACAACAGGACTGCAGAAGTGAAGGGAGCCACAAGACAAGGCCAGAAGGGAAGACAGGCATGAGAACAGGGGATGAGAAAAGCTGCGAGGCGTTGTACAGGCACCAGCTCCTCACAAGGAGAGAAACCCTCACACCTGTGAAGGTGCACTAATGAAAGATAAACGCTAAGCAAGTCTTCTAATGATGACTACCGCTTCACAGAGAACAACCTTTGAAAGCAAGCAGAAACTAGATAAGATGTGGAAGAGAGCAAATTCTTTAATGAGCTGATTAACCACAGACCTTTTCCCTAATTGATGTGTGATTCCTTCACAATGGGTTCCTCACACGCCTACTCCACGTCATGTTCCACTGTAGCTCTCTGGTCTTCCTGTCACACATGATTGACGAGGTGAGCTGGTCCCTTTCTATATCACTGGTTAAACACAGACTCTTCACAACTTGCGTTTTGGCTCCACACTGGTCAGATTTCAGCTAAAGGACATGATGACTTTAAATTCTATCTTTTACTTAATCTGGAGTTCCTTTTTAACAAACAAGGGGATACATTTTGTGACAAAACTCCCTTGCCTCTCCTTGCCACAAAATTTTAGAGATGAAATATTATTTCACAGACATGGCTCTAGAAGTGTTGATAATTGATGGGAACAGCACCAGCTACTGGGCTGTGTGCACATTTTTTGGAAAGGGTTTGGAGTTTTGTCAAGTTACATTTGATTAGGACTTGGCTATGATATATTTGCAGGTGATACAGTTATTCAATATAGGACACACAAATAATTCTTTTAGAGCATTTGAAAGGTTTCTCTTTAAAATTATTTCTTTGTCAGGAAGTTATGTCTTTAGCAGTAACATGGAAAATGTAGAAGATCTCTTAATGATTTACTTCTTTGGCAGAAGAAATTATGACCACAGTCTGTTCTTTAATGAACAAAATTATGCCATCTTTTAGAAATACTTTCCTTCAAAAAGAAAATTAAAACTACTTTGAAGCTAAAAAATATATGTTGTAGTTATTTTGATTGATTTATCAAGGCACTATTGTCTCATAGTCTGTCTTAATTATTGTTCTTGTTGCTAATGCAAAATATGCAACACTCAAAGTAAAATAAAAGAAGGTTTATTTAGGTCATGCTTTGCAGAGGTTTTAGATCATAGCTGACTGGCCCCAAAGCACAGTGGCACATGGCAGAGGAGAAACAGTGCATGGTGGCTGAAGGCTGCAGAGCAGGGCAGCAGTGACGAAGCAAGCAGCAGACAACCACAGCACTCTCTTTCTGTCCCTTATGTTCTACCCAGGCTACACATTCTGGGTAGCACTTGCATCCCAATAGCCCTTCCAATGACTCACTCTCCTGGCTCTGCTTAACCAATCAGTAGGTTAAAGTCTTAAATAAACACCCATAATCCAAGCATCACACATTCTGAATCCAACCTCATGTATGACTGTATGAGACTTTGAGGGACATCTAGACACAAGGCACAACACTGCACGATTAAAATCTGGACCATGTAAGTGCTTTCCTATGGTGCCAGGGCAAACACACTCTTCTGGTGGAGCATGACGGAATAAGACATGCTCGCTCCATGGAGTCAACTGCAAGAGCAACACTCTGGCCTATGTTTCCACAAAACAAAACAAAACAAAAAATAAAATGAAACAAAAGCAACCAAACAGAAAGACAAACAGAAAGAAACTTAAAAATCCAGGAAAGACTGAACAAAGAAAAGACATTTCGTATTTGCTTTAGGCACTGGGCCAGGTCCCACCTACACATATTTGGTCAATTTCCTAGTTTTATGGCTCCCAACATATCCCCATTTTGTATTTTGTTTTGTCAGAGATTGGTGTTCCGCTACAGTTAGAGAAGCAGTATTTTGAAAAGTCTTTAAAGGACCTTTCCATACTTGAAGCCAGTTTAAACATTGTAGGTACTTAATTCAGCAAAATAACCAAGTGTAGTCCAGTAGTCCATAATGGTAGTGAATTATCAGCAGAACTGGCAATTGTCAGAAGTTGTTGACTTGAGCCTTTACAGCTCAGCATATTAATATGGCTTTACTTTTTATACCTCATGGTAATACTTTTCTGCTGGATGGTTAAGACCAAGATAAAGCAAGACCTATATAACTAAAAATGTAACTTTTGTATCTGACAAGGCCAGTCAAATCCCCTCAGGATTTACCTTACTCCTGAGATGAACATCCTGTCTGGTTAAGGTTAGCTATTAGTTATGTGTCACTAACTTCATAAAAGTGTAAATAAAAGACTGTTCTGTTGTAGGGAAGAAAAAAATATATACACTTGAGAGAGAGAGTTAGGGTAGCTACTTTCTCTTAGTTCACTGAGAATGTATGTTTGTACTAACATTGTTTAGATGAGAATATTATGTCTGCATTTTCTCCTCTGAATAACTACTGTGAAAACAGCAATATGCAATGTATTAATTACTGTTACCTGATTTTAAACTGTTTCATTGCTATTTTATCTTTCTTTTCTCATTAAAATGAATAAATAAATAAACAAACAAATGAAAGACATTTCTATTTGCAGGAACGCTAAAAGAAGATTAAACATAGCAACCAAAACCAGAAATCTGGTGGGTATCTTTGACTGATGGCCAACTTATCATCCAGATAATGGGTCACTGCTCTTCCTAGACTAGCATCATAATGATAGCAGTAGTTTTTAACAATAGGGATTTTTTAAAAACCATGCATGATTTCTTGCCCATGTTACAAAAACTTAGAAACAAGATATCTAGCCAAGGCCAATAGCTAGTTTGCAGTCTCTAGAAAGGATATTTCATATAGGTTTTACAGCCACAGACATTTTCTATAGCCTCATCGGCTTGAAACACTACCAAAGACTAACTCTCAGAAAGTGAAATTCATCTCAATCTGCCTACCATGCACTTGGCCCTGTCAGTGCAGAGGAAAATATACATGCATAAAGAAAGATAAAACGGAAGAGCATTTGGAAGCAGGGAAACGTAGCTTGAGGCCTGGGGAATAGAGATTCAAGCTGAGAGAGTAGCAGCAGATCACGAGCCACTATTCAAAGGAAAACTGGGCAAAGGTGGACTGGATTTTAATGCCACTTCTTCTATGATGAAGAGTTCTGCTGAATGTTCAAATTTATACAGGAGTGCTTCAAAGTCCTGCATCAACTCACAAGAAAAACTACATTCCTAAAGTTTAACTTCAGGAACCTACTAGAGATGCTTCACTTGTGCTCTGTTTGTGCGACAGTTGATCTTGATTGTCTTCTCATTTATTAGCTGTACTTTCTCAGTGATATGAACAGCCATATGCATGGGATGGAACCCTGTTGGGCCACTGTAAACTGAGTAGACGTGATTGTTTTATCTCTGCTACAAAGTGTGGAAATTGTAAAATAGCACATAGTACTTATCAAGGCAAAGCAAAGCACTCTTCTGGCTCTACCTGCACTGCTGTGGAAGTGTGACCTCAGAGATTGTGATGGGTTCCATGTAGAGGTCCTCCCAGCCTGTGAACTCAGGCACAGAGCTTGGGGGAGTGGCTGGGTCATGGGTGAGTGATCCTGGACCATGAGCATGTAATACTGGATCAATCCATTAATTGGTTCAACAAGGTCCTAGGTGTGGCTGACACACTTACTATATAGCAAAGATCTAACCTGAGTCTATTAACAACACCAGTAGGCTTATAGCCTGCTGGAGTAAAAAAGGAGAGGAGAAGGAAGGCTCCCTGCCTCTCTTAAGCCCACCATGTGCTTGCTCTCCTCTTCCATGCCTCCTTGTCTTGGAGTCAGCCAAATATGCACTGAAAGCTCTGCACACTGTGAGCTAAAATACACCTTCCCTTCTTAACCTGCATGTTTCAGGTCCTGTATCTCAGTGACAAGAAAGTAGCTAACATGCTACACCTAGTCCTTGTGCCTTTCTCCCTGGTTCTCCCTCTGACTCTTCCAGGCTGCAATGAGCTGAACAGCTTCTCTCCACTGAAGATGCTCTGTTTCTGTCACAGCTGACTGCGAACTGAAGCATCTAAAACTATAAGCCAATTAAACCGTTTTATTTTTTTATTGGCAGGTATTGTGTCCCAGAAACAGGAACCTGACCAGCACAGTACTTTTCACGAAAAGAAGGAAGACAGGGAAAGAGTGAGGTAGGCAACAAGGGTGAGAGCAGGCAGAAATGCAGTGGCAGGAGAGGTGCAACCATGTGTGTGGAAGGCCCCAAGGATGGGGATGTTTGAGAAATGGTCTGATGAAGAGTGCGGACTGAAGTCTCTTCACTGCAAGAAGAACTTTAGAGTCAATGGAGGAGATGGTGAAAAGCTCTGAAACACTGAGCATCTACTTTTGTGCCTTATTCTTGTTATATTAACAGATGAGATGTGGGAGAAAACAAGGATATCCCAGAAAACATTGGTCAACGCAAATGGCACAATGAAGATTCACTTTCCTGAGATGAGGAAGACCAGGAGAGGCTATTCTGTGAAGGAGCAGGCACTAAAGCCTAGGAAATTGACTTTTCAATGTTTGGAATTTAGAGTACTGGTTACAGAGCTAATTGTTGTAGAAGTTTGTGTCTGGAGGCTTAGGTAGGTTTAAACTGAGTCCTCAGAAATAGACTGGAAATCCTTGAGGCACAAAACATTGAGCAGAGAAAAAGTTTAGCTGGAGGAGAGATCTACCCCTGAACCCTGGGTTTTCTGATTTATAAAATATGAGGAAAATAGACGAGATCTAGAAAAGTAAAACAAAATGACAAGGCTAATAATGGTAGAAAAGAGCTAAGGAAGATGGATATGGCAAGATTATATTTAGAAAATGCCTTAGAAGCTGTAACTGGCTCTGTTAAATCCCCCTTGTGAAGAAAAAGAAAAAAATCTACTTGATAGAAGGAAAGCAAAATATGATTATTGAGTGTTGTGACAAGAAAATGGACAAGGGACGCATCAGTGGACACACACTGGTGTTCAGAGACACAAACAGGACTGGACTCCACACTTTTCCAAACACCTGGCAGGACACTGCACATGGAAGAAATTTTAATTGTTTGTAAATAATGAAGGGCTTCTGACTGGGCTAAATAGTAGACAATGAAATGATACTAAATGTTGACAGTTTTTACAAGATATTTTGCTTTGAAGTGAATTACAAAATTAGGCAACACCTAGGGATACAGTCTAAGGCAGTGGAATGACATTTAAGTTGGAGAGAGGACACGTTTGTAAAACGATGAAAAGGACGTAACTCAGGTCAAAGTAAGGTCAAAATATGTAGAACAAAGTGGTCAAAAGACTCATCATAGACATTAAGTTAAATGCAGCTCTGGGAGACCCGTGAAGATCAGAAATCATAGATTTCCCTTTAGGACACCAAGTGGGTAGGGGACACAATTTTCCTTTCTAGTCTTTGGTGAGAAAAAGCGAAGTGTTTGCTTGGGCATGAGGACTGGAGATTCACTTCTTTGCTAATGATTTGGTTTTCTTCTGTGTTATTGAATCTAGATCTAAGGAAGTGACTCCAGTGAGAAAAAAACTAACAAACTAGAAGTTTTTATTGTTTGTGGGCAGCAGGATTGTGTACTTGCATTTGATAATTTTTATTATTTTATACATTAGCAAAATTAGATGTAGCAAAATTTATCCATAATTTATTCACAAAAACTCCTAAGACTTCATATAGTCTACATGCTTTTTGATCAAATGACTATGAAGAGTATGGTTTTCAGATATTTGAGAACTGACTTATTTAGATTTTATATTTCTAAACCTAACACACTTGCTTCAATATTAGTGAATTGAGCTTGCAGTAAATATTCAGGCATGGCTTATCCAAGGCATGTCTCGTCTTCTAGTCCAAATATTCATTCTGGAGTCCCTTACTCTGGAACTGCCCCCCCCGTGACCTTCCAAGTTGGTATGAGACACTAATTTCAATAATTTTCTACTGTAAAAGAAAAGGAAGTCCTATGACTGACTATGGCTATCATGGAAAATCTAGAAATAAGTGGCTCTCTTTTCTATGTGTTCATGGCAGACACAGATTATTCAAACTTATAGACATAAAGAATATCAGAGACCAAATTCCCAGTACTCATCCCCAGATCAAATCTCTGAAAATATCACTTTCTGTCACCTCCTACTCTTCCTCACTGCCTTCCCTCTCCAGAATGCCCCACCATCTGGGCTTCAAGCTGACAGAGAGCACAGCATGCAGTCATATGCAGGATGCTGCTTTCTGAAGGGAAGTTTGTTGTATAATGCATTCATGATTTGCATCTTCTTTATATGTTAATCTTTTGAATACTGATGATATTTGACTCGTAACTTATGGCATTAATGAAATGTAAATTTGGGGATAATTTAATTTATTAACAAAAATACTAGCATTTCTGAAAAATGTAAATTTTTTAAAAAGGGAAAAGATTATTCACAAGGAGAATCCAACATTTTTAAAGATTACATAACAGTAATTATCAGGTGCATCAGGAATATAAATTTCTATGGAAATATTCTTTTTTTGTTAATTTTATTGAGAAAAAAATTGCAGTTAGACAGCTTCAAAACAGGTTGTAGGAGACTTACAAGAATTAATATATTGCATATATCAATATGTGTTTGTAATGGTTATTCATACTACAAGATGTAGATATGATATCCTGTCCAAACACTACTAGTACAAACCTTTCTTCTTATTGAATTAAGAGAAAGTAACTGTATATCTATCCTATTTTGTATATGCAGATACAAAATTGCCCTTCATTCATATTACCTTTTTCTCTTTAGTTTTGTCAGAGACAGGTAATCCATTATCATCCAAATATTGTAGGTGCATGAATTCAGCAAAATATTCCAAGTCCACAGTAGTCGTGAGTTATCCACAGGACTGACAATGTCTGAATCTGATGACTTAAGCATTCCATGGCTCAGCATATTAACATGGCTTCACTTTTCATTCCTCCTTTCTGTACTTTCTGCTGGATGGTTAAGTCCAAGATAATGCAAAACTTATATAATAAGAAATGTAACTTTTGCATCTGACAAGGTTAGTTAAGTCCCCTCTGGACTTATCCTGAAACCCTGTACCACACTTTGTAGATCCTTTGTCAGTGTCAGCCATGTGCATGAGTCACGGCCATTGCCTGACCAATTTGCTCTCTGTGAAAGCCTAAGAGAATGTTTTCTCTCCATGTGACTCTCCTTAGGCACACTCTACACTGATCACATTTCTCTGTGGCCCCATAATCTCCTTGATCAGAAAATTTAGGACACAACTGATTTAAATAATGTTACAGTACAGGTTCTCTTATGTCCTGAGTCCCAACTGACCTTGAAAGGCTAGGGTCAAAATGTTGGCTGTCCTTACAATCCTTGTTTTTCTCTAATTTTTGGTCTGCAAATTTAATTTGCTACCTCCAGAAGAGAAGCTTAATGATATTATTACCCTATAACTTAAGCAGTTGATCTTAACCTCACTATCTGTCTGAATATCAAACATCTTAGACATAACATAGAACGGGTTTTTTCCATGAAGTATTGATATGTTATTTATATTTATATTTTTTATTTTTTGGCAGAACCGGGGATTGAACTCAGAACTTTGTGCATGCTAGGGAAGCACTTATTCTATTGAGCCACCTCCCCAGCCCCCAAGTATTGATATGTTAAACTTGAAGTTTCTGCTGAATGTGGAAATATTCTTGAGACTTTTAAAAGTCCTCTCTTCTCTTCCCTGACATTTATTTAAAAATAATTCCTAATCACTTTGATTTTAATAATCAATTAGTTTACCATCCATCATAGTTATTTTTAAGGAATTTTTTGTAAATTTCAAAGTTTTGAATTGATAATAAGGTTTCACAGATTGCAAACATGAAACTGTTTTCAAAGGTTCACAGTGATGTTCTGTTCTGCTACAGCCTGTCCTTCCCCACCCATTCACATGGTGAAGCCTTGTGTCTGCTTGAGATCACAGCTGGAGCCTCCTCTACAAGGATGAAGAGGCCCAGCCTTCTCTTGCTTTCTCCCCTGGGAGAGAACACAGTGAGAATGTGGCTGTCCACAAAACAGAAAGGGTGCTCTCCTTACAGAGCCTGTTGTCTTGATCTGAGAATGCCAAGATTTTGGTTTTTTCCAAGACTTAAAGAAGTATTTCCTTTGCTTTGACTGGGTGTTCAGTATTTGTCTATTTTTTGCTATGCTTACCAGCGGACATTCAAACAAACTTTTACTTATTCATTTTCTTATTTAATATATTGTTTTAAGTAAAGATAAGACCTAGTCTAAGATTCTAAATATAAAGCAAGGACGGGGCCCAGGGAGATGGCCCACTGGAATAAGCTCTTCCCTGGCAAGCTCAAGGGCCTGAGTTCGATCCCTGGTTCTGCCAAAAAAAAAAAGCAAGGATGAATTATAGTTAGAACAAAAAAGCAGAAGAAACTCACTACTTAAAAGAGAGAAAAGCACATGTACTTTAGTGAAATATTCTTTTTTTGCACATTCATGGCTAAGACAGATAAGGGGAGAAGAAAACTGTCAGTGCATTTGAAAGAGAAATTTAGTTTGATGTTAATGTGACTTGTGAGTGTTACTTGGAAAATAAGAATGCAAGTGTTCTCCCGGGGCATGGGCAGAACAGTGCTCCACAGTCATGTCTCCTCTGCCCAGTTCTCATCTTCCTGTTCAGGAACCTAGCTGGCTCACACATGTCACTAGATAAAAGCTAAAATTGGACTAAATAATTATTGCCTGAAGTTCTTCAGACTACTGCATTTCTGTTTATTTCTTTGTCCAATTTTGTAGGCAACAGATGTTGATCTCAGATATGAACATTTTGAGAAAATTTTAATAAAATAATCATGCCTCAAGGTTATAATTACATTGTAAGGACACCGCAAGGCATGGTGTGCATCTGTGATGCTTATTACTGCAGAGCTGGTGCCATCCCAGGTGTGCAGGATGGGCGTAGAGGGTTTACCACAGCTTCAAAAGACTCAATCTGTAGAGACCGATGCCTGGTGAAACAGCCCTGCTGGTGAGCACAGCTGGCATGTGCAGAGTGAAGCCCAGGGAGGAACTCCAGATTCTCTCTGCTTCCTGCCTTCAGTGTCCTGCAGAGCCAACCAGTTGGCTAGAAACAGCGAGTAGTGGGAAGCCAGAGGAGTTCTAGATTTTGTGCATGAGTCAGCCTGCAAGACAAAGATCAGTGGAAAGTAGCTCTGAGAAGTAATCAGAACATATTTTGTACATGCCGAGTATTTTACCTGTCATCTCAGACTAGATGACAGGCAGGTAAGAAATGGAAGCACAAAATGTATAAATACATGGGGGAAAACACTGTCACATTTCTCAGTACAGTGCAATTATTTTGGTTCAGAAATACAAAAACAGACAATACCAGAGACCTGAGCTTTATATAATTTTACTTATCGTTTGTAAAGTTGTGGATGACAAATTATGACATCCTACTTTCAAGAATTCATTGTAAAAATCTTTTCCAAGTATAAAACGTTTAATAACTCCTTCATATTTTAGTAAAGATCTATGAATTGTTCATGATAATGTGGTTTAAGGTGTTTAACTATACATGAAGTGTTCAGAAGTTGGCAGATACTACGTATTTCATCACAGGAATTTTTGGGAAACCTTTTTATTTTAAAATCCCAGGGTCACATAATCTATAGTAGCTGAAGATAAATAGTGATAATACAAAAATTAAGCCTCCTCACACTTTCTCCACCCTTACTTCCACAATGATAACTAAACTAGAACACGTAAGATAAAATAAACTCTAGAACTGGGAGTGTTGCTCAGTGATAGATCACATAATTAACATGCACAAAACCCCAAGTTCCATTTCCAGCACCAAGAATGAATGAATGAATGTATGAATGAATGAATGCAAATAAACAGTAAAATCCTTTCCTTAGCATTTTCTCACATTTGGTACAAGAAATAGATGCTCCGTTGCTAAAAGAAATGATAGAGCTCATCAATAAAATAGAGAAATAATGTAATGATGTATCCAATAACCCTTTTTTGACATTGTGGTATGTAAAAGTAATAAAAATTTCTCCTTTACAATTTACATCTAGTTCCTGGAAAATGGCAAATAAATTTAATCAAGTTTAAATGTCAGTACTGTTTTAGGTTTGAACACGCTTCCTGGCATCCGGGGGTGGGCACAACCAGAAATGTCTTCATTGATAAATACTGAAATTTTTCAAGAAGGAGTGATGGTAACTTGAAAGATATTTTGTGACTAATTTGTCAAGTCAGTGGGAAAGGAGGAAATAACAGAGAATCATGGAACTAAATAAATTATAGACTGTTGGTTGGGGTTCTGTGTGGGAATCAAGATGAAACTTGTGGTAATAACTGTGGCATCAACTTGACTAAGAAATGTCTAGTTGACCAGGACAGTTGTGGTTGAGTCTGCACAACTGCCTTCCTGAAGAGGAAACCTGGCCCCGGAGGTGGGTGGCACCAACCCAAAGACTCATAACCTAGATGAAATGCAAGGAAAGCCTCACCTCTGATTTGTGGAGGAACTCCAGTCTTTGCCGTTAGACATTCACCACCGGGCTTGCAGCTCAAATCCATCAGCTTCCTGACATGAACATGTACGGGACTCTGGCAGAGCTCCGGGCTTTCAACTTTTGGCTGGATGCTCTGAGTCTACCTTTTGTGTTCCTGTACAGGGGCCTATCGTGTTCCTTCACACTTGGCTCTGCTGTCCTTCTCTGTGAGCCACCTTGACGTATAGATGGTTCTTTTTATTGTTTGCTTGTTTATTTTTCAGTAGAACCAGGGATTGAACTCAGGCCCTTGTGCTTGCCAGGGAAGCATTTATTCCACTGAGCCATCTCCCCATAGATGGTTCTTGTGAGCACTCTCTTATACAGGACTCCAGTGCTCCCTTGGATTCGTGCTCTCCAATAGTAGGACTTTCTTCTGGGCAATATTCCTCCTTTCCACTGCTTGGCAGGTATACTTGACTGTGGGAAACACAGGAAGGCAGAGGGTAGGACATTTGTAGTAGTGGCAGGGGAGCTGTCTTATACTTAATTGATGTGCCTTTGAATTCCATGAGAATAAGAATTACTATTTAATATAGTTTTGTTTTAGTCCTCTGTTAGTGTGTCCATTATGTTTTAACTGTTTCAGGTCCACACATCCAGAAATTTCTCTAAGTCATTGACTCTAAACTGTTTTACCATCACTGATCAGATTTTGTTTTTTTTTAGAATAGCAATTCTTTTCCTATTTTGAAGAATATTAGACTCTGCGTGAGTCCATTTCTGCCCATTCCCTTCCTTCCAACAGATAAAGTAATTATGTCACCAACTCAAATCAACAAATACCAATTCTGTTCCATCTAAAGTTTTCTTTTTTGAATTTCTCTAAATCATTTTGAAATACAATGTAGACGTTTGATTTTATTCCCATGTCTCAGAGACTGTAACTCTGGAGCACAAAAATGCTTTTGTGACTTGCTGTAGCTTCATGTCCATACCTACAGCTTAAAGGACACCTTGGTATTCCAGTGCCATTGTTCTACATCTTATTGTTTTAAGATAGCTTATTTTACCCTGCATAGTTCCTGAGGACATCAGTGCTATTACCTGTACATCTTTGGTGTGGATTCATAGTTTTTTGTTTTTTTTTTCTGTTAAAGAATACCTTTATTTATTTGGTCCAGGGTC
Organism: Ctenomys sociabilis; assembly: GCA_004027165.1. Taxonomy (NCBI): domain Eukaryota; kingdom Metazoa; phylum Chordata; class Mammalia; order Rodentia; family Ctenomyidae; genus Ctenomys; species Ctenomys sociabilis. Next base: position 16,901 of record PVKA01039002.1, read on the forward strand.
TCGCTACACCACTCAGACTCCTGATGATCCTCTTCTGTCAGCCTCCACAGCACTGGAGCTACAGGTGTATGCCACCACTCCAAGTCTTGGTAGCTGTCACAGAATGCCCAGGTTCTCAGAGCTGGCATATCATGTGGTACCTGGGATTGAATCCCAGTCCTTGTGCTTACCAGGCAGGCACTTAGGCCACCAAGCTGTCTTCCAGGCCTGTAAAAATATTACTGATAAATTGATACTTCAACTTAAAATTTTTTCAGATAAATGTAACTTTGGAAAGCTGCTTAGTAGATTACACTGTATTTCATTTTTCCCTATGGAGATCTTGTAAAAAGTTTTCACTATCACTATTAAATATCTGCAGTAGAAAGTGAAGCAGGCACGTGTACATCAACACTGTAGCTGTCTCTGGACACTCCTTCCCTTATCTCCTTCCCCTTTCTTCTAACCTTGGTCTCTTTTTCATTTTGAAACAGAATTCTCAACCTTGAAGAGATCTCACTGTTAGCTATGATTTTTATAATCCTCTATTAAATTTCAAATAGAAAAGAAACTATGTGACATTTAAGTTTTTGTGTCTAACTTATTACATTTAATATTATAGTCTCAAGGTGCACCCGGTTCCCTAAAAATGACTCTAATATGTCCTTAGTGATGGCAAAGCAGTACTCCATTGTGTAACGCAGTACAATATCTTCATCCACTCATCTGTTGCTGCATAATATGGAACACTTTTTTTTTTTTTTTAAACTGGAGATTGAACTCAGGCCCTTGCACTTGTGAGGCAAGGGCTTATACCACTGAGCCATCTCCCTGGTTCACTACTTTCAAGACTTAGCTATTGTTAGTTGTGCTGCTAGAAAGATGATCAGGCTGCATCATTTAATAGGTCTAACTCTATAAGGGAGCAACTTGTAGGGAGAACACCTTGGTCAAGTATAATTTCTATATTTGGTATTTTGAGTAAGCATCATACAAATTTTGTAGTAGTATTACTCATTTTCATTCCCAGCGCCAATGTAGAGGGGTCCCCTTATCCTCATTCTTTCTTTGTTATCACGTTTTTAATGATAGCCATTCTTTCCATAACAAGGTAGAACCACAATATTGTTTCAATTTGCATTTCTGTCATGGCCAGAGATGCTGAACATTTTTTTATTAATTTTATCGAGAAACAAATAGCAGTGAGACAGCTTCAAAACAGGTTATTAGGACAGTTACAATAATTAATATATTGCATATTGTTGTCATTGTAGAGTTATTCATAATACAAGATGCCGACATAATATCCTGTCTAAACACTATTAGTGCAAATTTTTGTTCTCATCAAATTAAGAGAAATATTTATACACACACACACACACATATAGTGATATATATCACTACAAAATGATCTTTCATTTATATTTCCCTTTTTTGTTTAGTTTTGTCAAAAATGGGTATTCCATTGCCATTTGGGTATTATAGATGGGTGAATTCTGCAAAATATTTCAATATAGTCCAGTAGCCCATAATAGTAGTGCCAGTCCATAGGACTAGGAATGTCAGAAGTTGTTGACTTGAGCCTTTTACAACTCAGCATATTAATATGGCTTTACTTTTTATGCTGGGTTTTTATACTTTTCTGCTGGATGGTTAAGACCAAGAAAAGACAAGATCTGTACAACAAGAAATGTAATTTTGTATCTGACAAGGTCAGTGACATCCCCTCAGCACTTATCCTGTAACCCTGTACTGCACTTTGCAGATCCTTTATCAGTGTCAGCTATGTGGATGAGTCATGGGCCCTTCTTGACTAATTTGCTCTCTTTGAAAGCCTGAGATAATGTTTTCTCTCTAGGTGACTCTTCTTATGCGCATTCATCTTGCTACAATGCTATATATGGTTAGATTTCTAAATTTCTGTGTAAAAACATGCAATTATTTATATTTTTAATTTTTTAGTATTTTTTCTTCACATTCTGTAGGGATTTAAAGTTTAACATATCAATACTTGATGGGAAATGCCTGTTCCATGTTATTTCTAAGATGTTTGATATTCAGGAATATAGTGAAGTTAAGCTCAACTGCCTATATTATAGGATAATAATATCATTAAGCTTCACTCCTGGAGGGTTAATAACTTAGGTCCGCAGACCAAAAATTATAGAAAAAGGAGGTCTGCAAGGCCAGCCAACATTTTGGCCCTCGCCTTTCAAGGTCAGTGAGGACTCAGGATATAGGAGAACCTGTACTGTAACATCATGTAACTCAGTGGTGTCCCAAATTTTCTGATAAAGGAGATTATGCTCCACAGAGGAACATTTTTGTTCTATTTATGAAACAGCTGAAATTTTGAAAAGTTTCTATATATTTCAATTACTCATTTTTTATTGTATCTTTTCTTTGGGAGAGTTCCATGTACTTGAGTTCTTCATATATCCCAGTCATTATTCCCCTACCCAACACACTGCTGGGAAAGATTTTCCAGTTCCATAGATTGTCTCTTAACGATGTGGTCATTTTCATCATTGTAATGAAATTTTAAAATTTGACAGAATTATATTTATTGATTATTATAAAATTGGGTTTATGATGAGAACATCCTTGCTTTGTCCTATGTCTTCAAGAGTTTCACCTGCTCTTTCTTCCTGTAGTTTCAGTGCTTTCTTTTTTAGTAATGTGATGGGTCATCCAGTTTTATTTCCATTTAGTCCATGTTGGGAGAATGTGTCCAGACTCAGTGTTCTGCATGGAGACGGCCAGGTTTCACAACACCACTTGTTAAATTGGCTCTCTTTCATCCGCTGTATAAATGTTTTGGCCCCTTTGCCAAAGAACAGAGGACGGAGTGTACCTACAGCTGCCGTTGCTTCCTCTACTCCAACCCATCACCCTCATAGCTGGTTTTGAGATAGGAGCATGCGG
>PVKA01039003.1:0-19804 GCA_004027165.1 Ctenomys sociabilis
CTCCACCTCGTCTCACCATCTCCCACAAGCGGCCTTGAAATGAACGGCCGTGAGGGAATGGGCGAGCCGGGGCGGGCAGGTCTCCCGAGCCTCCTCCCCATAGGGGTGGCTCCCATGGAGGAGGCGGGGGCGGAGCCGAGGGTTGGACACGCCTCTCTCTCCACAAAGTCTCCTCCTCCCTAGAAGGGGAAATTCCTTCACCGACCTCCAGACGGCGTAGGTCCCTGCGCAGAGTATAAGGACCTTTCTCAGGCAGCGAATCTTTTAATGGCCCCCCTTCTCCTAATTGCTCATCATTCTCCGGCTCCTCATCGGTACCCAGATCTGGGGAGTCAGGCTCCGAGGGGCACCGGGACGCTCCACGGGAGCTCTCAGATCTAGCCTTTTCTAACGCCCGTCTCGCCTCCCCCAACTCCAGCGGAGGCTCGGGAGCGTCTGGGGCACTGTCGGCCCTCAGGCACGCCTGGACCATCTCCCAAATAGGGCGGACCATTGGGTCGATATCTCCCTCCTCTTTTGCAAATTGAATATCTTTTCCCAACTTTTCCCATGAGGGTAGGGTTAGCGAGCCGGTGTGCCAGAACCAGGGTGCTATGGTATCTAGATGTTTGAGGAAGGAGGCGACCATCTGTCTTTTCAAAAACAGTCCGCGTGATTTTAACAGCAAGCGGAGTGATAGGACAAGCGGAGCGCTATGAGTATTACCCATAATGAAAGTGAAAGGAAACAAGACACAGAGGGAAAAGAAAAAAAAGAAAGAAGGGGGGGGGAAGCCCAATCGGTGCAGTAGCCTGCTGGGCACGCCTTTATTTTTCAGGCAGGTTCTCTCCTCCTTATGGGAGACACAGTTTCCCTTACGGTGTTGTGACCACCCAGGGCCAGGTTAAGCCACCGCTTACCTGCAGGTATGTACCAAATCTCCAACTCGACCCAGGCTAGACAGAGTCCCCGTACAGGCCACCAAGTTGTCTGGCACCGCTCCCGTCCCGCGGAAGAAGACACTCAGACACTCAGCAACGGGTTCAGCAAGCCTTTATCGAGTGGGATGCAAGCCTCTACATGCGTCCGCTATCCGCGGCTCCTACCGTGCAAGCATGGCGGAGTTTCTGATACAAGAAGCTATATAGGTTCCATATACCAATCATGATTATACACGTGGCCGATTACTATTGGTAGATCTTACAACAATGGCGGGCTTATTCCAAATAAGGGAGAGGTTGGTACAGCAACAAGAACCAGGAAGCTGGATATAGACGCTATCTTGGCTGACACGATGGGCTGGGGAGCGAGGAGCAGTCGCCATCTTAGAGCGGCTCCCGACACTCAAACACACACAGAGCATTCTTTAGGAGTTCCCACTGAAGAAAAGCTCAGAATCTTTTTTCTTCACTGTTCAATTCTACATTTAAGAATATGATTATCAATGCTTCTGAAGCACTTCCAAAAAAAAAAAAAAAAAAAAATAACCCTGTATTGGTCAGGGTTTTACTTAGAGGAACAGATATTATACAATGTAGAAGGAATTACAAGACTGGCTTACAACAGGCAGCCTCAGAGTCAGATGAAGGAGCGTGCAGAGGGTGTCTGCACACTCCAGACTGAAGAATTCAGTCCCAAGGTCTGAAGCTCATTGCTGTGCTCCATGCAAGTTTCTATTCATCCGCTAATGGTCTGCGATGGAAGACTAAAGAGTCTGCAATGGACACTGAAGAGTCTGCGGTACAAGCGAAGGATCCAAGTCGGAGGCTGAAGAGTCTGCGCTGCAAGCCAGGCAATGCAGGCCAAGCCGATTGTGAAGACTGAAGTTCCTCAGACAAGGTGCAACATTCACACTTCTTAGCCCCTTTTTAGGGTCTTTTTGTGCTGTCACTCTGGTGGTAGAACCAGCTGTGCTCCGGGGCAGGACCCCCACCAGTGGAACTGCACTGCAGTCATCTGGCCAAGGTGGTACAATATATCAACCACTAAAATCCACCCCTTGTCAACTTGGCATATTTTAAACCAATCTCCAAATACAGAAGTATGCATATAGTTACACCTAATGGTATTATAATTATCCTGCGTACAAATGGAAATGCACTAATACCCTTACCCAAATAGAAGGTAAGTTTTCTTTGCTTAGGCTTCAATTTAACATAAGTCTGTTAAGTCTAAAATCCTGTACTACATCTATCCATATTATATTATAACATCGATATATGGGGGTGAAGTAGCACAGTTATCCCCTTTTCTGTAGCTGATCATGGTATTTATATACCAGGTATATAACTACCTGGCATTTAGAGCTACCTTCTTCTACTACCCATTCTGTATTCCCTTGGCCCTCAGCAAGTACCTCAGCAGATCTGGGTTCTTTCCCTGGCTGAGTGACCCACACCTTTATTCCTGAAGGCTCTGGACCATTTATCATTGTGCCTGTACTAGAGTGTTGCAATTTTCCATTGACTTTAATAAATAACAAGGCATGGCAATGCTAAGAGGCACCCCAAGGGATCTCCCGCACTCCATGGATATTCATCCTTTCCTCTATTGTTGAGTAATAATACAATTTCCCCTTGATAGTCTGGGTCAATCGCCCCCGACAGCACTGTGACTCCCTTTTCAGCTTGTTTCTTCAGAGGCATGAGAAGACCAAAGTGCCAGGGGGAAATCTTAGCTTCCAGTTCAGTGGTATCATGACTGTGATTTCTGGTACAATCCTCCCATCCCCCCACCTCTGGAACTAGGACTTTTAGTCCAGCAGAACATAAGGTTGTGAGTCAGGAAGCAAGAGTTTTGCTAATGGATCACTAGGAGTAATGTGAGAGGTACCATTCCTACTCCCACCCCTTGATTTCTGGACCCATGAATCCTGGCTATGGGAGACACAGTACCATACAGAGGGCGCTGATTTAAAGCATATACAACCTTCTCAAGTACCTTATCCCAGCCCTGCAAGCTAGTACCACCTAGCTGGCACTGTAACTACATCTTCAAAAGACCATTCCACCTTTCTATCAATCCAGCTACTTCTGGATCATAAAGAACATGATAAGACCAATGAATTCCATGAGCATGAGCCCTCTGCTTTACTTCTTTGGCAGTAAGATGTGTTCCTTGGTCAGAAGCAATGCTGTGTGGAATCCTATGGTGGTGGATAAGGCATTCTGTAAGTCCACAGATGGTAGTTTTGGCAGAAGCATTATGTGCAGCGAAGGCAAATCCATATCCAGAATATGTGTCTATACCAGTGAGGACAAAGCTCAGCCCCTTCCATGATGGAAGTGGTCCAATATAATCAACCTGCCACCAGGTCACAGGCTGATCACCCTGGGGAATGGTGCCATATCGGGGACTCAGTGTTGGCCTCTGTTGCTAGCATATTAGGCATTCAGCAGTGGCTATAGCCAGAATAGCCTTGGTGAGTGGGAGTCCATGTTGCTGAGCCCATGCATATCCTCCATCTTTGCCACCATGGCCACTCTGTTCATGTGCCTACTGAGCAATGACAGGGATGGCTGAAGAAGGAGGTTGGTTGGCTACTATCCACAGACCGAGTCATTTTATCCACTTGATTATTAAATTCCTCTTCTGCTGATGTTGCCTTTTGGTGAGTATTCACATTGCCCATATGGGGAGGTCTATCCACATACCACTTCCCCAAATGTCTTTGTCACTGATTTTCCAATCATACTCCTTCCAAGTTCCTGACCAGCCAGCCAGACCATTGGCTATGGCCCATGAGTCAGCACATCTGGCCATTTCTTTCTCCGGACAAAATGCACTACCAAGTGCACTGCCTGAAGTTCTGCCCACTGTGATGATTTCCCTTCACCACTGTCTTTTAGTGATGTTCCAGAAAGGGGCTATAATGCTGCAGCTATCCACTTGCGGGTGGTGCCTGCATAGTGTGCAGAGCCATCTGTAAACCAGGCCCTAGTCTTCTTTTCCTGACAGTTGATTATATGGCACACCCCACTATGCCATAGGTGCATCTGGGGAAACAGAAGGCAATGCAACAGGTAGAGCCAGATACAACAACTTATCTTTTACCTTAGAAGGAATATCTCTACATGCTCCACACCACTGGACTCCTAGAAACTTCACTGGAGTAGAAAGACCTTAAATTTTTGTGGGATTTATCTCCCATCTCCTGGCTCTCAAATGCTGTACTAACAAATCTAAGGAGATACCACCTCCTGCTCACTAGGACCAATCAGAATGATATCATCAATGTAATGGAGCAGTGTAATATTGTGGGGAAGAGAAAATCGATCAAGATCCCTTTCAAACTAAGTTGTAGCACAAGGCAAGAGAGTTAATATACCCTTGTGGCAAGATGGTGAAAGTATATTGCTGGCCTTTCATAGTGAAAGAAAATTGTTTCTGATGGTCCTCATGTATAGGTATGAAGAAGAAGGCATTTGCCAAAACAACAGCTGCATACCAACTACCAGATGTGTTAATCTGCTCAAGGAAGGAAACCACGTCTGGTTCTGTAGCTATAATTGGAGTCACCACTTGATTCAGTTTATAGTAATCTACCATCATTCTCCAAGATCCATTAAAATCTGTCTTCTGCATAGGCCAAATGGGAGAATTAAATGGAGATGAGGTGGGGACCACCACCTCTTCATCCTTCAAGTCCTTGATGCTGGCACTCATCTCTGCAATCCCTCCAGGAATGTGATACTGCTTTTGGTTCACTATTTTATCAGGCAAGGGCAACTCTCATGGCTTCCATTTGGCCTTTCCAAACATAATAGCCCTCACATGACAGATTAGGGAACCAATGTGAAGATTCTGCCAAGTACTAAGTATATCTATCCCAATTATACATTCAGGAACAGGGTATATAACTACAGGATGGATTTGAGGATCTGTTGGACCTACTGTGAGTCGGACCTTTGCTAAAACTCCATTGATCACCTCCCTCCATAGGCCCCTACTCTTACTGGAGGGCCACTATGGTGTTTTGGATCCCCTGGAATCAATGTCAGTTCAGAACCACTGTCCAGTAGTCCCCAAAATGTCTGATCATTCCTCTTTCCCCAGTGTACAGTCACTCGGGCAAAAGGCCTTAGGTCCCTCTGGGGAAGGAGAGGAGGAAGACTGACTATAACAATTCTGGGGGCATTAAGATCCTTCCTTAAGGAGACCTGGACTCCCCATCATGCATGGGATTCTGGGTCCGTACTCTGGCTCAAATCCGAGAACTGATTGAGAGGTTGTGATTGCCTATTAACATGATTCAAAGTAGGTGTCCGTTCTTTTGCCCTGCTATTCTTCCGATTATATAATTCTGGCAAAAAAATTTGTAGGCTTCTTAAAAACCTGAAGAGTGAATAGCGTAGTCATTCTACTAGGTCAGAATTACATTGGTACCAAAGAACACTATCAGGAAAGAAAATTAGAGGTTAGTGTCCTTGTTAAATCTAGATGAAAGAATTCGTCAATAAAATATTAACAAAATGGATTCAACAGCACAATAGAAGGAAAATTTACCACAACCAAGTTAAATTTATGCCTGAGATGCCAGGATGCTTTAACATAAAGCAAATCCATGTATGTATTACAGCACATTAAGAAAATGAAAGGCAAAAACCGTATGGTTATTTCAGTAGATGCAGAAAGATACAATATCCCTCATGTTTAAAAACTCAACAAAGTAGATATGAAAGAAGTATACTTCAGCACAATAAAATCATATATGCGAACCACACACATACATAGCAGTGGAAATTTGACATGTCAGTAGCAAGATAAGAATACATTCTTGTTACTTCTGTTCAATATAGAAGGTCTAGCCAGAAAAATTAGGCAATAAATTAAAATAAAAGACATTTAGGAAAAGAAGTTAAATCATCCTGTTTTGGAGAAGACATGCTCTTTTATGTAGAAAATTCTAGAAAAATAATATTCTTTGGAATTAATACATTCAGATTGCCATTTCTTCCTCTGCAGCCATGTGAGCAGCATAGAGGTTAGACCTACACATTGTCATTCTCTGCCACTGTGACCCAGGTGAACTGCGCTGCAAGGCTCAGAGAATGGCCCCTTTTCTGGCGGCTACCCTACTGAGCTGAATGGTTTGGGAAGGCCCAGATTCCAGAGGGGACATCAGTGACACAATAGGATCCCAACTAGGGGATACAGGATGGACAGGTAGGACCAGTGGCGTGGAAAAGTCCAACACAACAATAATATGAACCAACAGATTATAAATTAGATGAGCCAGAATTGAGCTTGGAGACAAAGGCATATGAAATAGAAGCAGGTGGTTGTGGCAACCCCTATTCTCTTTTTGTATTTTCTTTTCACCATCCTGTGTCTTTCTGTTTCAATCTGTCTTTGTCTTTGTGTTTCTGTCTCTGTCTCAGTCTCTCTTTCTCTTTTTCAAGTTTGGATAATCCCATGCTTTCTCCCTCATTCTTTCCCTTCTGCCCTCTCTTCTAGTTGTCCAAAGTTTGTGTGATCATTCTTTTTTTGAGCTTTGTATCTACTTTTCAGTTATCTTTACTTTATCCACTATCCTTCTTTAATTTCCACATTATAGCCTAAAACTACTCTACCAAGGTGAAACATTTGGAATACAAGCTCCCAGTTTACAAAGTTTTGGTATATAGATGTGGATTTTGCTTCTGTGAATTAAGGATACAAAATTAATAGCTAACACAGTCTGTGTATTTCTAAAAAGTGCTTCATGCTATTTTGATTGCTAAATATATATATTTTAGGTAGGATATCATATCATTGTAATTAAATATTCTCCTTTCTGTAACAACAGAGGGAAGCTATGGGTAATAACATCTAAGCACCAAAGAACCTATGATTGAACAAAACAGAAACCAACATCTCAATCTTAATTAACTGAGATGGTAGAATTTTGGAAAAGGCACAAGCTAAGAACTTCTTATATGCAGAAGCCATCACAAAAAAATACTTTTCCTGAAGAATCCTCAATACTAGCTAACTACTGCAAAAACACACAATGATCAATCCAGAAAACAAAATAAAAAATTTGAAAATGCTCAATGTCAAGATGCAGAAGCAAAAAAATACCCCAGACATCTAGCCCATGTAGAACAATTGCAGGAAACAGGGAGATTAGAGGAAAGTAGAAGAAACATACCTGAAATTTCTAGAAAAGATAACAAGCCTACTAAAGAAACAAGTACATGAGACTATAGAGAAAATAATATCAGAAATAGTCCCTCAGGGGGAAAAAAAGGAAATTTTAACATGAATAAAGGAATTGCTATGCAAATCTAGAGAGAGATCAAAAATATGATATCAAAGATGTAAACTAGGGCCTGGGAGATGGCTCAGTGGAATAAGTGCTTCCCTGGCAAGTGCAAGGGCCTGAGTTCAATTCCTGGTTCTGCCAAAAAAAAAAGATGTAAACTAAGCATTAATATAGAAAAAGAATAAAATGCATGAAATGGATTCAGAAAGATATCCAGGAAATTAGAAATTTTATTGAAAACTAACAAAACTGCTTAAACAAAAATGAAGATAGATTTTTCAGGCCTTAAAGAAAGGACTGTGGATAGTGATCACAAAAGGAAAGACCTCTTAAAAATAAGGGATCAAGAAATAGTACAACAGCTGCAAGATGACACAATAAAATAATTTTTTAAATGTTTTAAAAAACATTTTAAAATATATAGATGTCGATGTAAAAGCAGGAGTCAACATAAATGACATAAAAATATTATTTGTAGACACACTAGCAGAAATTTTCCCCCAAAGTAGAATAAAACCAGACATGCAATAAGTGAAACATGTAGAAGCATTACCCATATCACAGATCTTAGGATGGAAAACACAGGATAGATGGATTCATAAAAACATATGAATTACCACAAATTAATCAAGAAGATATAAAAATTCAAAGTAACCCTACATGAGTTAACTTAATGGAAAATGTAATTCAAGACTTACCAACAAGGAAAGCCCAAGTCCTAATGGATTTATTGCTGAATGTTATAAGAAATTTAGAGAAGATTTAATATCAGTACTCCTCAATCTCTTTAGTGGAATAAAAAGGGAAGTAGTACTCCCTAATTCGTATCTGGGTTCTAATGTTATCCTGATAACAAAACCAGTGAAAGAACTAACCAAAAAAATAGAACTACAAAAGTCCTAAAATAGCAAAAGCAATCATGGACAACGAAAACAAGGCAACAGCCATTATAATTACTGACTAGAAATTATACTACAAAGCTACAGTGATGAAAACAGCATGGTGTTGGCAACAAATAGACCTGAGGATCAATGAAATAGATTAGAAGATGAAGAATCTTCTACAAAAACACTCAGCTACCTTATCTTTGACAAAAGGACAAAACATGCTTACTTGAAGAAAGATAGCCTGTTTAATGAATGATGCTAGAAAATCTGGCTCTCTACGTGCTGAAAACTAAGACTTGACCAAAGTATACCACCATGAATTAGGCTAAGTCAAAATGGAATAAAGATCTAAACATTAAAACAGAAACACTAAATCTCCTGGAAGAGAAAGTAGGATGAACTTTTGAAGACATGGGGTAGGCAAAGAGTTCATGAACAAAAGTCAAATCGCATGGGTAATACTTGAAAGAATTAGCAACTGGGACCTCCTGTTATTGAGAAGATTTTGGACATCAAAAGAAATTGTCAACAAAGTGAAAAAACCCAAAAATTGGGAAAAAACTTAACTAATAAGCACTCAGAAAAGGATCTGCTCTCTAGAATTTATAAGGAACTAAAAAATATTAGGGCTCCAAAATGTAAAGACCCAATCCAGAAATAGGCATATGAGATGAACTCATATTTCTCAGAGGATGAACTTCAACTAGCGAATAAATATATGAAAAAATGTTCCACATCCCTAGCCATCCTTGAAATGCAAATTAAAACAACACTGAAAGAATTGTCACCCCAGAAAGATATCTTAAAGAAATCAACCAACAACAAATGTTGGAGAGGCTGTGGGGGGAAAGCCTCTCACCTGCTGGTGGGAATGCAGACTGGTGCAACCATTATGGAAATCAGTGTGGAGGAGACTCTTTACAAAACTAGGACTGGAAATACCATTCAAACCAGCTATCTCCCTACTTGGAATTTTCCCAGAGGAACTGATAATGAAATGTCATAGTGATGTACATGTACCTATGTTCATAGCAGCACAATTTGTAATAGCCACATCTTGGAAACAACCAAGATGCCCATCACTTGAGAAATGGATGAAAAAGATGTGGTATTTTTATACAATGGAGTATTACTCAGCTATAAAGAATGATAAACTTTAAGTGGATTTCCATCAGTGAAATAAACCAGATCCACATGTGTAAATATTATATACTCTCTCTAGTGTAAGAATGCAAAAGAAGAAATAAAAATAGAAAGGTATAATACAAAAGGAAAGCAAGAACTTAATATTAAACAGTGAAAAGAGGGCAAGGCGAAAAGCTAGGAAAGCTGACAGTAGCAAAAACCATGCATTTATATGCACAAGATGGGTAAGGCAATGATCTTGACAATCTTCAGCAGGTTTCTGAAACCAGTTAATTGGTAAGATTCTCACCCTGACTAACTATATATGCTGATACCTGTGAACTAAGCAGCTGCACTGAAGATAGCAATGTGTAATAGTGGGGTCATGGTTGGAATGCCTGTCATTATGGTCTTCTAAATATGGAGTGCTTCTCCTGTCATACCAATTACTGCCATACTGTCTCTCAAGTAAATGTTTATTTTAAAAAAGGGTTAATAAATGAAAATAAGAGACAAGAAAAAGAAGTCATCGGACTCTCCTGCTACAGATGGATAAATTTCTAAATTTCTGTGTAAAATATGTAATTGTTTATTCCTATTTTTTGAGGTACTTTTACTTTTTTTCCTTCACATTCTGTAGGTGTTTAACATTTGACATATCAATACTCAATGGAAAAAATACTTGTTCCATCTTATGTCTACGATGTTTGATGTTCAACAGATACTGAGGTTCTGCTCAAGTGCCTATGTTATAGGGCAATAATATTAAGCTTCTTTTCTAGAGGGTTAACAACTTAAGTTTTCAGACCAAAAATTACAGAAAAAGAAGGGCTGTGAGGACAGTCAACATTTTTGCCCTTGCCTTTCAAAGTCAGTAAGGACTCAGGACATCAGAGAACCTGTATTATAAAATCAAGTAACTCAGTTGTGTCCCAAATTTTCTGATCAGGAGGATTATGGGGCCACAGAAGAAAGTGATCAATGATGTAGAGTGTGCCTAAGGAGAATCACATGGATAAAAAACATTCTCTCAGGCTTTCATAGAGAGCAAATTGGTCAAGCATTGGCCTTAACTCATCCACATGGCTGACACTGACAAAGGATATACAAAGTGTGTACAGAGCTAAGTCCTGAGGGATTTTGACTGACCTTGTCAGATAGAAAAGTTACATTTCTTGTTGTATAGGTCTTGCTTTATCTTGGTCTTAACCATCCAACAGGAAAGTATAAAAATGAGGTATAGAAAGTAAAGCCATATTAATGTACTGAGATATAAAAGACAACAACTTCTGACATTGACATTCCTACAGACAACCCACTATTATTATGGTCTACTGGACTATGTTGGATTAATTACTGAAATCATGCATGTAGAATTTAAATGACAATGGAGTACCTATCTCTGACAAAACTGAACTAAAAAAGGGGACATGAATGAAGAACCATTTTGTATCTGTATATATAAAATAATTAGGATAGATATACAATTGCTTTCACTTAATTCAATGAAAAGAAAGATTTGTACTAATAGTGTTTAGATAGGATATCATGTCTGCATCTTGTACTGTGAATAATCACAATTAAGGCCACAATGTGCAATGTATCAGTTATTGAAACTGTCCTACTAATCTGTTTTGAGCTATCTCACTGCCGTTTCTTTCTGAATAAAATTAACTGAAAATAAAAAAGAGCTACAAGTCAGTATCCTTAAGAATATAGATGCAAAAGTACTCAATAAAATACTAGCAAACTGAATGCAGGAAATCATTAAGAACATAATACAACACAACCAAGTTGAATTCATCCCAGGAATGCAGCAATAGTTCAACATACACAAATCAATGCGTGTAATACTCCATATCAAGAAAGCCATGGACAAAAACCACATTATAATCTCAATAGATTAATTAAAAGCTTTTGACAAAGTCTAACATTCATTTATTATAAAAAACCCTACTGAATATTGGAATAGATGGTTATGACCTTAATCTGATAAAAGCCATTTATGACAAGCTAACAACCAACATCATTCTAAATAAAAACAAAATTTAAATCTTTCTCTCTAAAATGAGGTACATGACAAGAATGTCCACTGTTACCAATCTTGTTCAATATAGTTCTGGAAACATTAATCAGAGCAATTAGCACAGAGAGAAATAAAAGGAATAAGGATAAGAAAGAAGTTAAATTATCATTACTTGCAGATGACATGATACTCTATATAGAAGATCCAAAAACTCCACCAAAAGAGTTCTACGTTTAATAACCAAATTCAGTAATGTAACTGGACACAAAGTCAATACTGAAAATTCAATAGCATTCTTATACACAAACAACAAACTCACTGAGAGAGAAATCAGGGAAACCATGCCCTTTAAAATAGCATCAGAAGAACAAATTACTTATGAATCAATCTAACAAAAGAAATAAATGATCTATACATTGAAAATTAAAGCAATCTGAAAAAGGAAATTGAAGGGGATTTTAGAAAATGGAAAGGTATCCATTGCTTGTGGGTAGGATGAGTTAACAGAGTCAAAATGGCCATATTCCCAAGACTCTTACACAGATTGAATGCAAACCCAGACAAAATACCATTAGCATGTCTCACAGAACTGGAGAGGGCATTCCCAAAATTCTTGCAACCAGAAGAGTCCTAGAATAGCATAGGCAATTATGGGCAACAAAGCCAAGGAGGGAAGCATCACAGTTCCTGACTTGAAATTATATTGCAAAGCTACTGTGATGAATCAGCATGGTGCTGGCAAAGAAAATGGATTCGAGTATTAGTAGAACATAGAATACACACACAACAAAAAACACATTTAGCCATTTTTTCTTTGACGGAAGGTTCAAACATATTCATTGGAAGAAATGTAGCCTTTTAAATAAATGCTGCTGCAAAAACTGGTTTTCTACATGCTGAAGATACATTGGCCAATGGAATAGGAAAGAAAGCCTACAAGTAAACATCTCCATAGTCAATTGAGGTGTCAAAAATACAGAGTGAAGAAAGGAGAGTTTATTAAATAAATTATAGTAGGAAATTTTATATATACATGCAAAAGAATAAAAGTAAATCTTTTCTCACAATCACATATGAAAGTGAACTTAAAAGGGCAAAAACTGAAGTGTAGAGCTTCAAATTATGAAAGTATTAGAAGAAAACCTAGAAAATCCATGACTGTCTCAAAATCTATGAAATTACTTTTGGCTATGAATTCCCAAAGCATAGACGATAAAATTAAAAGCAAACAGATAATTTTACATCCAACTTAAAAACTCCTTCACAGCAAAAGATGCATTTGATACAATTAATAAACAACTTGCAAGATGGAAGAAATTGGAAGTCTTATATCTTACTACAAGTTAAATCCAAAATGTACAAGGATCTAAAACATCTCAATTTTAAGAAAACAAATACGCAATCATGATATGGCCAAAAAAGACCTGAATAAATGTTTCTAAAGAGAAAAACTATGATTGGCCAGATAGTAAAAAATGCTCAGCAATACTAAACATCATGAAGTGCAAAGTTAAATTATAATGATTGAATTACATTATCTCTTGCCTCATAGAATAGCTATCTGACAAAGACAAAAGTGAAACATTGAGGAGGAACTGGAAAGAGGGGAAACCTGTTCCCTATCGGTGAAAATGTAAATTATTATTGTCATTATGGAAAACTATATTAAAAATGAAACCATTCTGTGATCCAAGAATACTCCTAATGGGCATATATCCAAAGAAAATGAAATGATTATGTGAAACAAATGAATCTGTTTTCCAGTTTTTAACACTGCATTTTTCACAGTAATCAAGATATAGAATCATCCGAAGTGTCCATCAGTGAATGCATAAATAATATATAAGGTGGAATACCATTCAGTTTTTTCAAAGTTGGAAATCCTGTAATTTTTTTTTTTTTTTTGTCTTTTTGAGACAGGGTCTCACTATGCAATTCAAGCTTGCCTTAAGCTCACTTTGTAGCTCAGGCTGGTCTCGAACTCACAACAATCCTCCTGCCTCAGCCTCCCCAGTGCTGGGATTATAGGCATGCGCCACCACGCCCGGCTCATTGTAATTTTTACTAAATGGATGATCCTAGAAGGCATTATGTTTGAAGTGGCATTGAGAGACTATGTGATCTCACTTATGTATTGAATTGCTATAAGATTTCACTTATGTATTAAAATTTTGAACTGATGAAAATATAAAGTAGATTTGTATTTGCCAAGATTTGGGTAGGGTGGGATGGGCAAATGTTGGTCAGATAATACAATTTCATGTAGATAGGAGGAAAAGGTCCAAGAAATCTAGTGTATGATATGGTTGCTGCAATTAAGAACACTGTATTCTCAGAAGTTATTAAAAGTAAGTTTTAAGTATTCTCAATATAAAAGTATGAGATTAAACATTACTTACCTTGACTTAGCTATTCTAGAATTTATATATAGTTCCAAATATTGTGTTGTACATGATGAATATTTTTAATCAAAATTTTAAAATATTTAATAATAAATGAATAATAAATTAAATTTTATTAAAAAATTCTAGTATAAATGGACTTTAACAGAACTGGAAATCTCTTAGGGTTGACTTTGGTTGATGCGGATACCTATAATTTGTGCTCCACCCTTATGCCTTCTTTCACATGTATTTTGAAAGATCTCAGTGGACCAGAATTTTCAGCCATATTCACTTTTGATTCCTTGTTAACATTACCATTTGTTTGTGAATGTTCTTGATTTTTAATTTCTATATTCATGAAATAGAGCTAATAATTCCTGTCTTTTTATCATTGTTGGGATCAAATGAACATGTTTACAGTAAATGAAGAAAAATTGAAAACCATTACCCACTATCATTTCACATTGTTTATGATTTTTGCTCTTAGTATAATTGCTATTAGATTCTGATATCTTTATACTTCATTACTATTCAAATAGTGAATGAAGATTTCTAAACCCATTTTATTTCCTTCTGAAATCAAATTTGTCATAGAAGGGGCAGTAAAAATCTGTGGTCTGTCCTGATAGTC
Source organism: Ctenomys sociabilis (assembly GCA_004027165.1). Classification (NCBI taxonomy): domain Eukaryota; kingdom Metazoa; phylum Chordata; class Mammalia; order Rodentia; family Ctenomyidae; genus Ctenomys; species Ctenomys sociabilis. The sequence goes on from PVKA01039003.1 coordinate 14,279, forward strand.
ATGTTTCAGGTTCTTTACTGTTGAACAATCTGTATTTCTCAGTACTAGATAAAATTTTATTTGATTACAGTTACTGTGTGCACTAACGCATTTCTGTAATTAGATGTTCATATGTAAAGGTGTATATTCTCTCTTCTTTATTTTTTCACTTAGGAGACAACATTAAGTAAATAAATTTAACTCCTTGAGAGGTATATTGTAGAGAGAAAATTCACAGCATAAAAATGACATTGTATATTAAATTGATAAAAATCTGAAAGCAAAAATATTCACCATGTTAATGAGAAAGCCTGGAACAGACCTACAATGTCAAAAGCTATAGCTTATGTATTCTATTGTATCCCTTATCATTGGGAGTTTAATGTGTCTCTGGATTTGGTTTTGTTAATATTTGGGTGGAAAATGGAATTGGAGAAGAGATAATGAATCATCTTAATTAAAATAAATCCTAAAATGTCCTCTAGACTAGAATTGAGTAAGCTACTGAAGGAAGGGGCAGGGCTGCACTGGTGACCCTGTTACCCAAAGTTTTGTCTTTACCTTCTGAGTCCCTTTCTGTGATCCTTATTACCATCACAAGGATGTTTGTACCTTGATATTTAAGACCCCAGTTGGAGCATGTGTACAAATAAAATTTATTTGGGTCTTTTAAAAATATAGATAATAAGAAATAGTGGGATAGATCCTTTAAAAAAGGGAAAGGGACCAAGAGATGGAGGGGGAAGGGAGGATGAAAAATAATTAAGATGTGTTATGCACATGTACCAACTCCCTATGAAAAATTCAGTTGTGTAATGCAAACGTACTAAAAACATTGGATTAAAAAGACATTTGACTGCCTAGCAGTTTCTAAATAAACTTTAATAAAGGCAATGTTGAAAGTAAAATAGAATTTATAATTTATTTTCTTTAAAAAATTACAATACACATATATTTGAAAAATCATGGAGCAAGACTCCAGTGCTTAAGATTTGAGAAGTGCTCTGGACCTTGTGAAAGGAGGCTTTTGTCTACCTTTTTGTTTTCTTTCACTCTTTTTTCCCCTTCTGATCAAGTCAAGCTTACTTTCTTAACTCTTGAAATGTTCCCTGGTGTCTTTGGATTCAGGGATTTTGTGCATGCTGTTCTTTCTATATGAGAAGTTTTGCTCAGTGAAGCTGCATGTCTCTGTTGCTCTTCTCTTACCCGACATGCAAAATCAGGGAAGGAAAGGTTTATTTAGCTCACAGTCACTGGAAGTTTCAGTCCATACTCAGCTGGCTCCATGGCAAAGTAGTAGCACAAGGCAGAGAGCCAACTTTCCAGGTGGTAGCCAAAAAGCAGAGCAAGAGAAAGGAGTAGCAGCAGCCCAAGCAGCTAGCTTCTAGTCCTTCCTTACATTGAAATGTAAATTACCTGCCCCAGGGCAGGTGCAGCATCCACACCCACAATAATCAGTGGCAAACTCCAGAAGCCATGAGGCATGGCTGCCTGAGGCTTTGGGGAGATATCCCTACACAAACCTTGATGGTATACTTTGTGAGAGAAACTTTGCTCCCAGTTGTAAATGATCCTCTTCCCACCATTAAATATTCTTAAATTATCCAGGACCGTGTTAAAAGACATATTGTCATTTATATTTGTTGTCATAATACAGTTGTCTCTGCGTCTCCTTGTTAAGCTCTTTTCTTTACAAGGTCAAGAATTTTCCTCAAATTGTGCATTTAGTAAGCAGTCAGTTTTTAAATAAATGCATAGGAAGAAAATACAGTACAGTGCTCGCTTCGGCAGCACATATACTAAAATTAGAACGATACAGAGAAGATTAGCATGGCCCCTGCGCAAGGATGACACGCAAATTCGTGAAGCATTCCATATTTTTTACGGTCATCCACTAGGAAAATAATTATTGAATTTTTGATATAATTCAGGTATAAAAAATAAGTAAGCAGCTACACTCTTAATTCACTGATAAGAGATATCTGCTAAAATAATATCTGTAAATATAATATCATGTATACACCTTGTACAATACCAAAACGTTATGAAAACTGTTTGCAATGTATTAATTTATCGAATCTGTATTGTTAAGGTGTCTTGAAACTGTCTGAGTGACATTTGTACTTCAATAAAATGAAAGGGAAAAAAATAATGACAATAAATAAAGCTTTCATTTACAAAAGAAAAAAAAGAAAATACAGTACAGTAATTACTAAAAACTGTGTAGGTATAGGACAGATAAATTTACAAACCAAATGTATGACACAATTGAGCAAAATATACAATGCTTGCTAATGCTATCCATACTTTTTGTTATAATCATCAATGCCCCCAAAGTGATATTGATTCATATTGTCAGAAATAAAATATACTTCATATCTTTACAAACTCAGAAAAGGAGCAAACTATTCAAATGAAAGAGGAAAAAGGACTAGTACTGGGCTTATGAGTCATTCCCTCGATATGAGCAGTAAAAAGAAACAAGTGTTCATTCTAGACCTCATTATTCTGACTAGTGGTGGTCCAAAGCCATATCAGAAAGTAAAAGTTAATCTATAGCCCGCATTGTGACTTACCTTCCTTCCTGATGCTAGAGTCACTCAAGTTTCCTGAAAAGAGGTACAGTTCTCTTCCCTTGCCTCTTTTGCCTTCAGTTTAGGTAATAAAAATGTCTTTTCTTTTGTATTTTTCAAGTTATTTTATCATTCATTTATTCTCAGTGTTATTTTTGCTGATCTTCTGAAGCTAAGGATGGTACCCTACTATCTCATTCCCACAAGTGTGTCTCTCATTGATTTCTTGTTCTGTTTCCCTTGAAATTTTGCTACTGCATTAATAGAGATGAATCTTTCTGTTCTTGAGTAGACAGCCCAGTGGCACAGTCTGCCTGGCAAGCACAAGGTCCTGAATTTGACTCCTGACATTCAGCCCCAAAATCCCCAAAACCCCAAAACAAAACAAAACCAATGTAGTTTTTGTATATAGCATGTAAGAAAGTATGTATGTATGTATGTACATATGTACATATGTATGTATGTATGTACATATGTATGTATGTATGTACATATGTATGTATGTATGTATTTTTGAGGCAAGGAAGAAGGGCATTTTATAATTAGCTTCATTTCCTACACTCTTCCTCTGCCCTATTTGATCATTTATTGTGGGTGAACTAGAAGAAAGATTAAAACATTTTTCAGAGCTTTTATTAGAGTTAGGATGGATTTCTTTCCAAGGATAGCCTAGAAAATATGTGCTGTGGGATACATATCAGAATTTTTTAAGAAATTAAAATTAATATTACTGTGAGCTTCTTTGGAAGTGTGAAACTTAAAATTTGAATATCTATTGGACTGTAGTAGGTACAATGTTTGGTACTTTACATGAGTTGTACGCTCCAGCAGTCATTTGTTCAACTGTCACTGAGCTTCTACTTTTTATGGATGTTTAAATACAGCATAGTTTTTCTATGTTAGAAGCTTATCGGTATATTGATCAATTCTAACTGGCTTGGAGGTAGACATTTTCTATTCTGTTCTTCTACATGAGGAAAGTAGGGCTCAGAGAAATGAAATAACTGATCCAAAATTACATAGATAGTTAATCTTTTTTGTTTTCTTTTTCTTTTTGCAGAACTGGGGATTGAACTCAGGCACTTGCACCTGCCAGGGAAGCCTTTATTCTACTGAGCCATCTCCCTAGCCCCCCTAGGTAGTTAATCTTAACTTAAATTTTTTTCAATTTCTCTTTACCACCATAGATATCTGTGGTTATATTTTCTTTCCAATGAAAGTGTTGAATAAAATTGAAAGCTGTATGCAGCATGGTATAAGACAGTAATAAATGTATTTTTTAAATAGATAAAAATTACTTCACATTTGGAATTTTTGTGTAAAGTTTCAGGAGGAAGAGACAGATTGACTATGAGAACAGACTGTTGAATGCTAAATTTTTATACAAAAATTAAATATGACAAAAATACAAATATGGGGTATGCAAGATAGCTCAGCCAACTAAAGTGCCTACTTAGGCAAGTGCAGAGAATCCATGCTACTCCAGCCCCGGTACCAGCAGGAGCTGAGCCAACCACAGAATCAGGGCATAGTGGCATATGTCTGTAATCCCAGCCTTGAGGAAGCTGAAAGCAGGAGGAACATTATAAGTCCAAGCTGTGTGATGAGTCTGTGTAACAACCAAATACATTTAAAAAAATTACAAATGTGTAGAAAAGAATGTTTAAAAACTGGTGATAGAAGTTGTCCCAGTGGATTAGAAGGGGAAGAATGATTTTCTAGGGAATGAAAACTCTGAGGAGAACTTTAACATTTGTATTTATTTTCATAGATCTGAAGCTTGAAAATATTAAAATTAGTTAAATCATGGATTTTAGTAAGCTGAAATTTTAAATTTTAGCTTATAACAAAAATTATAAAATTCAAACAAAAAATATAAACTATCATTTATGATCTTTGAAAATAATACAATTTGAGGTTTAGAGAGAGACATTTAATGTAGGATCAGGTTGGTTGTGGAGATCTTTGGTTCATCTATTCCTGATATCTTTGTTTTCATGTAAGTTTTAAATTCATCATTTTATTTCGTGATCAAAATCATAGGTTTGGTAGTTATTGTCCATAACTGTTCCAGTTACTGTCTTGCCTGACCCTATTGGGCAAGTTATGTTTCTAAACAATTTTTTATTGTTTTCTATTTGCAAAACTATAGCCATTATATCATACAGTTATTATGTGAATAAAATAATATAATGCCTATAACATACTTAGCACATGTATGTGCAATCTTTTAGCTTGCTTTGGCCACACTAAGTGAAGAGTAATATGTACTGGGGTGTGCATAAAATATATAATATATAGTTATATAAGTAAGTAGTAACACTTCCTGAATTAAAATAATTTCCTTTTTTTCTCATTAAACTTTGTTTTAATGGTTCTCAAAATTCTGAGACAGATTTTTGGTCAAATTGTCTCCATGAAAAAGTACTGATTTTAAAAACTAATAACTTAAAAACTGCCACACACACAAAAAAATGGTCCACAAAAAATTCTCCTTTCCTTCTGAAGGTTTTACGATGTATCATTATCATTAACCAGTTTTTCACTATTAGATTTAAATGGCCAATTGAGAGGAACAGTTCTAAGACCGGTCTCCCACACTGATTAAAGCACCTAAGTTAGTTGAATGTCAATGGAGTGCCCACTTTTGACAGGTGTAGACAAAGGAAGGGGTGTAGAAAGAAAAAATCATGATGTGTGTGTATAGACAGTACAGTTGGGATAGATAATGCTGTGCTTCTACATAATTCTATGAGAGGCAAGATCTGCACTAACGGTGGTTGGACAGGATATTATGTCGGCTTCTAGTACTATGGTCATCCACTAGGAAAATAATTATTGAATTTTTGATATAATTCAGGTATAAAAAATAAGTAAGCAGCTACACTCTTAATTCACTGATAAGAGATATCTGCTAAAATAATATCTGTAAATATAATATCATGTATGCACCTTGTACAATACCAAAATGTTA
>PVKA01039004.1:8835-19899 GCA_004027165.1 Ctenomys sociabilis
TTTTTTTTTTTTTTTTTTTTTTTTTTTTTTTTTTTTTTTTGAGATAGGGTCTCACTATATCTTGCAGACTGGTCTTGAACTCTTATGAAGTCCTGACTTGCCTGGACTTCACAGTGATCCTCCTGCCTCAGCCTCCCAAGTACTAGAATTATAGGTATGCACTAGCATGCCCAGCCTCTGTGCTGTTCTTGAACTTTTATCTTGTGTATTTATTTTTTAACTGCCAGCCAAATAGTTCAGTGTGTGTTGAGATGGCAATTGAGACTGAGCGTGGTGGCATGCGCCTGTAATCCCATCTCTTGGGAGGCTGTAGGATCTAGTAATGAGACCCTGAACACCCTGTAGACCCTTCCCTAAAAATACAAAAAAAAAAAAAAAAAAGAATCTTAAGTTTTTAAGTATAATGCTGATGAAATGAGCACTATTTTTTATTTTTATTTTTATTTTTTGTTTGTTTGTTTGAGACAGGGTCTTACCAGAAGTTTGGGCTGGCCCTATGATTAGTTTTTTAGCTTCTAGACTGATCTTGAACTTCACAGTGATCCTTCTGTCTCGACATCCTGAGCTAGGATCACAGGTGTGTGCCACTGTGCCTGGGTCCTTGGGTGAGATGGCATGCAGGTCCAGGGATTAAACTCAGGAACTGTATTCGCCAGGATCTGTATTTCCCAGCTTTTATTTTTTTTAGACAGGGTCTTGTACTTTTTATTTTTAATTTCCATTGAGACAGGATTTCACCATGCAATTTATTTTGTTTTTTATTTTTTTGAAGGAATACACTTTATTCATCTACCTCTCCTACACTAGACACTAAAATCTGGCTGAGCCATACTGTCTCTTTACAGAGTGAAGCCCGCGGACAGATAGCATAGGTCTGGCTCCTCCCTGTCATACATAAACCCGTCCTCCAGGCTGAGCCCCATGGAAGCACATCCTCACAACAGGATAGCACAGCACAGTGGCCTCATAGTCGGTGCTTCTTCAGGCTGTAGGCCAGACTGCTGGGGACCCAGATACCCTGTAGGGGTGGTGAGTTCCAGACAGCAGAGCTGGTGCTCTTGTGGTAGCTGGGCTTGCTCTCCAAGTCCAGCAGGAGGAGGATCCCAAAGAGCTCGGTCAGGTTGGGGGGGTGGCAGTACTGGTGGGCGATGGCCTGGCTAAGCTGCGTGACCCCAGCCCAGGCTGGGACGGGCCTGTGGCGCTGGGCCTCATCATCTGTGGGGTCGTCACTGTTCAGGTCCATCGCGTAGTTACAGTACCCGTCCAGGTTGATCTTTGGGGCTGGGTGTTTGGGCCTCTGCAGAGCCATTTGATAGGAGGTGCAGTCACCATGCAATTTAGGCTGGCCTTGAACTCACTTTGTAGCCCAGGCTAGTCTCAATCTGGAAATCATCCTTCTGCCTCAGCCTCCTGAGTACTGGGATTATAGGGATGGGCCACCATGCCTATCCAGTTTAATCTTACTATAACTATCAGTCTAATAAGGAATCTTTTTTTTTTTTTTTTAAGCACTGTATTGAAAAGGAAAATTCTGTTACTTCATTAGTTTATTGCATGTATAGGTCTATTCTCATTCCATTTTGCTTTGGAGAGGATGTAGTAAGTAGATGCTTATTAAGTATTTTGTACATGAACTTTATAGCTATTTGTAGAACTATATACATGGGTTTTTCTTCCCTCTTCAATTATAGGATGCAGGTCAGAAAAATTTTGGGGCTACTATGTGTAAGTCTTGTGGTATGATCTATTCCGCTTCTAATCCTGAAGATGAAATGCAACATGCCCAGTATCATCACAGATTTCTGGAGGGAATCAAATATACAGTAAGTCAAAAATAGTTTTTTCAGTTTTTTCTAAAAATAAAATTGCCTTAAAAGACATTTATTTCTATTGAATATGAAAAATTAGGCAGATGTGGCAGCACACATCTGTAATTGCACACATTTGTAATCCCAACACTCAGGAGGCTGAGGCAGGAGACTCACTTCAACTTTGAAGCTAGCCTGGACTCTGAAATGAGTTCAAAGCCAGCCTGAACTGCAGTGAAACCCTGTTTCAGAAAGAAAAAAAAAAAAAATTGAAATATCTAATTATCCATAAGTATTTTATTGTCTACAGTTTCTTTTGTGCTTAAAATTTGAGAATAAAAAAGTATTAAAAATTAAGGTTTTTGTTGTTGTTTTGCAGTTCTGGGAATTAAATTCCCTCGCATATCCTAGGCAAGAGCACTGCCACTAAACTATATCCGTAGCTCAAAAGTTAGCATTTAATAATTCTGAAAATTTATGAGCTTAGTATAAGAGAAGTGTTGGCTTAAGTGGAGTTATTCAAGTACCCTACATCCCAGTCCCTAGCATTCTGAGTAGAGCTCAACAAATGAAACAGAACTGAGACCAAGTGGAGCATGGTGGTGCAGGCCAGTCCCAGCATTGCAGAGACTGAAGCTCCAGGCCAGCCAGAACTACACAGCAAGACACTATCTCAAAAAGACCCAAAAGAAAGCCCCCTAAAATCCTCAGACTAGAGGAGACCCAGTTCCCCCCTACTTTTTTGGGGATAACTAGTAAAAACAGCCTCTCTACAACTTCTTCAGGCCTCTTCTGCTCTTTATGGGGCACCATTTTAGTCCCCACATCTCCTACCATTGGCCTTACCTTTAGGATTATACCTTCTGCTCATATACATCCTTTTCTTCTATTTATATTACTATCACTTATGCCTTCACAATAGTTTTTAGCCTGTTTTATTTTATTTTATTTATTTATTTGGCAGAATTGAGGATTGAACTCAGGCCCTTGCGCTTGCCAGGCAAGTGCTTATTCTACTAAACTATCTCCCCAACCCTAGCCTGTTTTATTAAAACAGCTTCTTTTCTGGGATTCTACAATGCTCTTACAATACTCCTTAAACACAGTCAGTATGATCCTACATACTTTAAGACAGAGAAGGTTCCCACCAGCAATTAGGTGCTGCTAAATCTGGCCTCAGCCTTTCAGCTGAAAATGTGTATGTATGTGTAATATAATTCTTTCCCACTATAACGTGCTTTCCACATATCACCGAGAGAATTCTTTTCTAAAATAGAAATAAAATTTTGTCATGTTCTGCTTCGGATTTAACAGTTCTATTGCACTAAGAATAAATGTCCTTACTGTGGTCACTAGTGTGCTCCATCTGCTCACCCTGCCCTTCTTCATGTGTGGCACACTGTCCCCTGAGGTTTAAGCTCCTGCCTTTAGAACAAAATGAATTCTTTGATGGGGCATGATTATTGTCTATATTAGGTTGCTTTTTTTAATTAATGGGAATCTGCTAGATGCTTAGCCCTTACTTATTTCATAAATAATTTCTATGTAACAAATGTTTCTCCTTGTTCTGTTGTTTAAGATCTAAGCTTGGGCCAGGGAGATGGCTCAGTGGAATAAGCACTGCCCTGGCAAGTGCAAGAGCCTGAGTTCAATCCCTGGTTCCACCAAAAAAAATAATCTAAGTTTATGTTTTTGATGTTAATAATTGAACATGCTTCACCATTTACAGGATATAGAAATATATCCAATGGAAGCTACTTTCTTCCCCTTCCATTTCTCCTCTCTATGAAGCCAACAGTAACAGTTTCGTCTGTATCTGTATATCTTTCTATATTTACAAAAGAAGCTATTACTTTTAACCTTTTTATGTTAAATGCTGTCAGATAAAAAATTTAAAATTTTTAGTTAATTTATGACCTCTGAGTTTAAGTCAAGAGTATTATTCTCAAGCAGTTCTTTCTTTTCTGTTTTTTTGTTTTTTTTTTTTTTTTTTTTTTTTTTTTTTTTTTTTTTTTTTTTTTTTTTTTTTTTTTTTTTTTTTTTTTTTTTTTTTTTTTTTTTTTTTTTTTTTTTTTGTCTTTTTGAGACAGGGTCTCACTGTGCAGTTCAGGCTGGCCTTAAGGCTCACTTTACAGCTCAGGCTGGTCTCGAACTCACAACAATTCTCCTGCCTCAGCCTCCTGAGTGCTGGGATTACAGGCCTGTACCACCATGCCCGGCTCTCTTTCTTTTTTTTTTCCTTTGTATTTTTGAGACAGGGTCTTGGTATGCAGTTCAGGTTTACCTTGAGCTCACTTTGTAGTCCAGGCTGGTCTTGAACTTGCAGAGATACTCCTGCCTCAACCTCCTGAGTGCTGAGATCATAGACATGCACCCCCATGCCTGGCCTTTCTCCTTTATTTTCTTAACATACTTCTTTTAGATACTAATTTTATATTTAGATCTTTAATCCATTAGGAATCTTTTTGAGGGGTGGTATTCCCCAGGGGAGGTGTGTCTTTATTTTTTTTAAAGGTTCTCCAAGTGTCTCAGCATTCCTGTTTAACTGGCTCATGTTCTCCACTAATTGTCAGTGTGTCCTATAATGTCCACTACATTCCCACACACGGATGATTCCTGCTATACCATCAGTCTGTTTCTGGGTTTTGGGATCCTCTGCTGTGCAGCTTGAATTACAAGTGTGCATCACTATGCTGTGCCTCAAACATTTTTATTAAACCCTCCTAGAACTAAGCCTCCTGTCCACCCTAAGTAATTCAGCATTTCTTTCTCTGAGAGCTTTTATTTGATTTCGTGTTTTCCAACAATGTCAACCCCTTTAAGGCATTTTTTTTTCCATATTTTAATTGGACTTCATTTTCTTATATCACTGTTTGATCTTTGTCCTCCCCAGATCAAATTATTTAATGTGTTTTTTAGTTTGTTTTCTCTTCACAAGTCAGATGTCTTTTTTTTTTTTTCCTTTGGAAGGGCTGGAAAAGAGAACGAGTGGTGGCAGAGTTTTGGGATGGGAAGATCCTGCTGGTCCTGCCACGTGATCCAAGTTATGCCATCAGAAAGGTGTGGAACGTTATCTTTTTAACCTTTATTCTTCCCTTACCGCCAAAAAAATCAATGATGTTGAAGTATAAACCATTTTGCTAATAGGCAAGACATTTTGATGCATGGTCATGGAGGACTTTCGTGACAGTTCCTATGAGATCAAACTTAGAATCCCAAGAAAAGAGTCATTTGAAGAATAGGGAAGCCACATGAGGCACAGCCGCCTTTTACCTTTATCTTCCATTTGTAAAAGCTAAAAACTGCAGCTAGGTGTTATAGTGCACACCTGTAATCTTAGCACTCAGGCCGAGGCAGGAGGATTACTGTAAGTTTGAGGCCAGCCTGGGCTACATTGTGAGACCTTATCTCTAAAAAGTAATCTTTTCAGTGTTGAAAAGTGATGCCCCAAGTCCATTTCTTATGTTGATGTTGCCTGTATTTCTTGAGTTGGATATTTAGCTAACATGAGTAAATAAAACTAAAATGAATGTTTTAGGACTTCTACTGCTTATCTTACCTGAGAAGACCTGGATTGTGCTACTTGTGCTACAAGTACCCTGTAAAATACTGTTTCTGAAATACCAGTGCATCTTTTTTTTTTTTTTTTTTTTTTTTTTTTGCGGAACCAGAAATTGAACTCAGGCCCCTGCGCTTGCCAGGGAAGTGCTTATTCTACCGAGCCATTTCCCTGGGCCCCTCCAATGCATCAATTTTGAAATAATTTTGAGGATGCAAAATTTTGGAAATAGAGATAAAGGTGGCTAGAATGATAGAAATCATACATTTTAAACGTACATATCTGTTTGCATAGAGCTTTTTAAAACAAAATTCACCTTTTGGTTTTTAACATCTTTAGGTAACAGATGTCCAGGAGCTTGTTGATTATGAACTGGGCTTCCAGCAAGTTGTTCCCAAATGTCCAGAAAAAGCCAAAACTTTTCTCTTTGTTTCTGATAATAAAAGAGTAGTTGGCTGTTTAATTGCAGAGCCAATCAAACAGGTATGTTATATTTTGCTTTAGTTATTAGCATAATTTTGTGAGTGAAGTAAAGTAATTGGACTAAGTCACAAACATTTAAAACTGGTATCATTAATGACTTTGTTCCATTAAAGTCTCTGATTATGTGGGTAATGAGGTCATTCATTCATATGGTATTTGATATCTTATACACAGGGTGAGTCAGTTGTACATTCATCTCATCATTTCACCTATAGGTAGCCATTTCTGTACCTAGAAATATATAAAATTTTAGATAAGCAAATCTATAGATAGTAGTCTAATTTAGATAAATAGTCCCTACTTATCCTTTAATTACAGTCTACTTAGGTATTAATTAGCAATGTTCTGATAAACATTGTCTTTGTTATTAAAAGTTAGAAAAGCATGTGATTAGTATCATTAGCAGTAAAACTGCTCACAGTAGTTTTTTCTCTCCTAAGACCAGCTTTATTAAGGTGCCATTGACAAGTGAAAATTATATTTGTTACAGTTTACAACTTGATGTTTTGATATATGTATACATTATAAAATTCTCCTATATCAAGCCAATTGACATGTTCATCAACTCACTTTTTTTTTTTTTGGAACCAGGGATTGAACTGAGGCCCTTGAGCTTGCCAGAGAAGCACTTATTCTACTGAGCCATATCCCCAGCCCCTCACTTACGTTTTGTGATGATAATATTTAACCTGTACAGTCTTAGTCATTTATCTAAATTTGTTATGCTATACCATAGGTCTCCAAAACTGATCCCAGGTGAAATGTTTTACCCTATTATCAACATTCTTCAATTACCTCCATCCTCTGTCTGTCTCTGTTATACATTTTTAGGTTCTGCATTTGAGTTACATCATGCAGTATCTTTTAATATCCTATACGTTTGTCCATGTTGTCACAAATGACAGGGTTTCATTTTATTTTATGTCTAAATAATGTTCCATTGTATACATATACATTACATTTTCTTTCCCCATTAATGAACACTAAGGTCAATTCCATGTCTTGGATATTGTATGTAGTGCTGCAGTGAACTCAAGAAGGCAGCTGACTCTTAGATTTTTTTTTTTTCTTTTATTTCCTTTGGACCTGTGCCTGGAAATGGAGCTGCTGGATCATGTGTGTAGTCCTTTCATCTTTTGAGAGACCTCCATTGTGTTTTCCATCGTGGTTCTACTAATCTACATTCCTATCAGCAGTGTACTGTATAAATAAGGCTTCCCTTTTCTCCACATCTTTGCTAGCATTTGATGTGTCTTGTGTTCTTTATAATAACTATTAGAGGTATAAGGTGCTATTTCATTGTGGCTTTAAGTTGTATTTCCCTCATGGTTATATGGAGTATTTCTTCATACACTTATTAGCTATTTGTCTTATTTTGGAAATGTCTAGTTAGGTCCTTGTTCTTTTTTCTGATCAGGTATTTTTTGTATGTTATATTCACATTTATTTCTTTGGTGCATTGAACTACTCTTGTATGTGAGGGATGAATTCCATTTGATCATAGGGAATGTTCCTTTTTTTTGGTGGAACCAGGAATTGAACTCAGGCCCTTGTGCTTGCCAGGGAAGCACTTATTCCACTGAGCCATCTCCCTGGCCCCAAGACCCTCTGTTTTTTCATCTTGTGCCTCTACGATTATTTGAAAATACAAAGATTTTTATAAATTTAAAATCAAAAATCGGAGCATGGCAGCACACTTATATTTCCAGTTCTCCTAGGGGCAGAGGGAGGAAGCTTCCAAGTTTGAGCCCATCCTGGGCCAACTTGATGAGACCTCCATCTCAAAATAAAACCTAATGAAAGAACTGGGGATGTAGCCTCGTGAGAAATCCTAGAACATAACTAGAAGAAAGTAATTGGATATGAAATAATTTTCTAGTTATGAGTAAAGGCCTTTAGTGTTGAATTACTTTTTTAGGTTATCATATATATACTGCAAGATGGAGGTAATAAGGGAAGTTTATGAATTTGATGTTTTAAGTTTATTATCAAAGATTTTCATGACTACTGCAAGGGGGGTACTTCTGTATTGCAAGTATTTTATGAGCATTATGTGACTATAAGAATTCAAGACATGTTAAAGAATTTTAATACATTTGGTGGTCATATTTTTAACTTTAGATTCTAAGGTTTTGTGTAAGGTATTAAAAATGTGAACTCATGTGATTTTTTTACCTACAATAGCTTCTATATATAATTGCAGGCCTTCCGTGTCCTATCTGAGCCAACTGGCGCAGAATCCTCAGGCTCTAAAGAAAATTCTAGAGCCTGGCAGTGTTCAAATGTACCAGAACATGCAGTCTGTGGGATAAGTAGACTTTGGGTTTTCAAACTGAAGAGAAGAAAGCGCATTGCAAGACGACTGGTTGATACTCTTAGGTAAGAAAACAAAATACATCTCAACTTTGAACCTTGCATTTTTGGTTTTCCCAGAACCTCTCTTGATTCATGAGCCAAAGATAAGGATGTTGGCAAAATGCATCCCAATAAATGCTCGCCAACTGGGGACAGTGAAATAGCTCAGTGGGCTAACATGTCTATTTAGGCAAGCTAAGGGACTGAGGTTTGATCCCCAGCACCACATGCTGTGTCAGCCCCACCCCCAAGGCAGCCTGAGCCAACGGCCACAGAGTTGGGGCTGGCGTAGTCACGTACTCCTGAAATCCCAGCGCTGGGAAGGCTGAAAAACAGGATTACTGAGTCTGAGCTGCGTATGAGACCCTGCAACAACCAAGCACATAAAAATAAAAATAATTAAAAATTGGGGCCAGCCAGATAGCCCAGTGGATTAAAGTGCCTGCAGGCACCTAGATTCCATCCCCAGGTGCTGTGCCAGCCGGCTCCCAGGGCATATACTCAGAGGGCAATTGAGACTGGATGTGATAGCGAACCTGTAATACTAGCACTTGGGGCACAGAAAACAGGAAGATCACTGCAAGTCTGATCTATGTAATGAGACCCTGTGGACCCTGTACTAAATACATTATTTAAAAAAAGTAAATGCTGTCCAAGGATGAAGTCCTGCACAGGTACTGAAAAATGGCATGTATACAACGTTCCACGCAAGTTTTTTTGTGGTAATGGCCTAGTTTAGCTTGTTACAGAATAGCACGTTTATTAAAATATAAAAATGGATTATCTAGAAAAATGAAATAGTAGTACACCTGTAGTCTCAGCTATTTGAGAGGCTGAGGTAGAGGGATCAACAGTTCAAGGCCAGCATGAATAATGAAGCTGCGCTTTGTCTGTACGTAAAAGTAAAAAAGGCTGAGAGGTACTCAGTGCCTCCTGGGTTTAGTCCCCTATGCCAGTGGTAGTAAAACCATGGCATGTGTACCCTGGTAGACCGTTTATATTATTGAAAGCTCTAAATAGTTCATCATCACTGCTCTATACCATTAGGGGAAAAAAGGAGAATTTGAAAAAAATAAAAAGAAAATATGAAAGCCAGTGAGATAGCTCAGGGGACTAAGTGCCTGCCTAGGCAAGCGCAGGGACTGAGGTTCAATATCCCAGCACCACATGCTGCAGGGGCCCCATCCCGGGAGCGCTGAACCGGCTATTGAGACCCCCATGATGGCACATGCCTATAATCCTAGCTCTGGGAAGGCTGAAAACAGAAAGATCACTATAAGTCTGAGCTGCAGAGTGAGACCTTATACCAAATACATAGAAAGAAGAAAAAAGAAAATGTGGACTGACATGTTACAGCTCTTGCCTAATAGGCACAAAGCCCTGGGGGTTCTATCACTGTCAACACTAAAAATGATGATGACGATGATGATGATGACAAAATATAAAACCAGAGTTTTATAGATTTCAACCATAGAAAATTACATTTCAATGAGTATAATTGATAGAAATACAGAAAAGTTTATTTAGTAAGCCTATAGAAGAAAATATTTGTAAATTTTTGATCTATTAAGGGTCTTAAAAATCCAGCATGTAGAAACTATAGAAAGACAGCCCGATTTAAAAATGCGCAAGGAAGCCAGGCACAGCCTGTGGCACCAGCTTCTCAGGAGGCTGAAGCAGGAGGATGCCAGCTTTGAAGTCAACCTGGACAATATAGTGGAATCCCATCTTAAGAAAGAAAAAAAACAGCCAAAGGATTTCAGTAGACATTTCAGAGAAGAAATGAACATGGTTGACATAACAGATAAAAGCATGTCCAACATCTTGGATTATCAGAGGAATCACAAACCAAAACCAGTGAAGTGAACACTTTACACCCATCAGGATAAATATGTATTAAGTAAAGGGGAGATAAAAATTGGTGAGCATGTGAAGGAAATTGGAATCCTTATACCTTCCTGGTAGGAAGTTACCCTCAAAGAGGAGATAAAACATTTATTTGAAAGTATCTTTTCTCATACATCTGAGTTGAAGATATGGGTAACATAATTCGTAGCTATCCTGTATATGAGGCACCTTAGACCAAATTCTGTCTGTATACAGATGATGTCTGCTTGAGTCCTGATAGCAATACAGTATTTTTGTTTTTTTAAATGTATTTTAGTACAGGGTCTCACTACACTGATCCGACTAGTAATGATCCTCTTGTTTCCAACCTCCCAAGCACTGGAATTACAGGAGCATGCCACTACGCCTTCTCAGTGCACCCTGGGGGCAGGTCCACAGCAGGGACTGGATCGAACCCCAGTCCCTGCACCTTCCTAAGCAATACAGTATTGTTCCTACTTGTTCTACATAAGCAACCAAGGTTCAGATGGGACTATTTGTATAAACTCAGAGTTAAGTGCAAGTTGTGGCTGAAATACACAAGCCTTGCTTTTTTTTAATAGCTGATATACTGGTGGAAAACTAACCAGTATTTTGTTTTAGATTATAATAAACTTAACAGTAAATTTGTGTTCAGTGATGGTAAGTATATTAGATACATATCTAAATTAAAGTCCATTATTTTTAAATTGTTTATGTAATAAAGACTTGAAATTGTGTTCATGTTTAATTACAACTTTAAGTTGATTCCATTAAAACATCTTTTCTTTTTCTAGGAATTGTTTCATGTTTGGCTGTTTCCTCAGTATAAATGAAATAGCATTTTCTGACCCAACACCAGATGGCAAGTTATTTGCAACCAAGTACTGCAACACCCCTAACTTTCTTGTATATAACTTTAATAGTTAAAATCAGTTTCACCTATAAAACAGGTACTATGTAGATAAGTTCAGATAACTCCTTATATAGTAT
>PVKA01039005.1:0-19801 GCA_004027165.1 Ctenomys sociabilis
TTTGGTGGGTTTTCTGGGCTCACAAAAGGATAGTGGATGATCTTATTCACTGAGTAGGCTGTACTGAGCCGGCCAGCTTGTGCTGGGTCCGGGTCTACAGGCCGTAACCCAAGAAGGCTGGGAAAGGTCCCTCTGGTGCAGTGGGCCTGGAGCCCTCACTCACAGGCCAGGCTGTGCTGGGTTTCGGTCCGTAGCGTGGAACCGTGGATTGCTGAGAAATGACCCTCCGGTGTGGCAGGCTTGGAGTTCTCACTCCAGGCTGACCTGCACTGGGTCTGAGGCTGTGGGGTGGGACCAGTAATCACCTGGAAATGTTTGTCTGGCACAGTGTGCCTGGAGCTGTCACCGGGCCACGGGAGGTGACGGGCAGCTTAATCCCTGGGAAATGTATCTCAGGCACGACGGGCATGAGGTTCTGTACTCACTGACCTTTGATGCCCAGAGAATCAGGGAAATTCCCACTCAATCAGTGGGCTTTAGGTCAGGAGTCCGGGGAGGTGTTAGTGAGTGGGTCCTGAGGTTTCAGGCCAGTCACTGGCTTGGAGGGGTTGGGAACAGGGATCCGCGTAGCGCGCATGGGAAGAAGCCAAAGGCTCTCCCTCAGACTCACCACACTCTCACTGATCTGGGAAGCCTGGTGAGTCCTGTAAATTCGCTCTCGCTGGGCGAGCTTGGCACGGGAACCAGGAGGCTGCTGGAGTCAGCCACTGTCTCAGGCTGGTCTCTGGCTGGGCGAGCGTGGGCGGGATGGAGGAGGATGGCGGAGTCGGCCGCGCTGTCTCTGGCCGGTGTCAGGGTCTGGGCGGCCCGGGCGGGATGGAGCTCAAGTAAACATTAATTAATCTTTTGGAAACCATCTTTTATTTTTATTTATTTATTTATTTTTATTTATTTTTTGTACTTAGGACAGGGTCTACAGGGTCTTACTGCATAGATTGAATTTGTAGTGATCCTCCTGTTTATAGCCTCCCAAGTGCTGGGATTGCAGGAGTGTGACACTTACACGCAGTCTCAATCCCCATCACAGTACGCCCTGGGGACAGGCAGGGAGTGAACTCCTGGCCCCTGCATCTGCCAAGCAGACACATCAATTTGCTGAGCTATTTAGCCAGCCCTTGGAAACAATCTTAAGAAAAGAAGTAAGCATATATTTTTCTCAAGTTGTAGGCACAATAAGATGATTAAGCACACAATCTTTTGGGAGGATGGGTAAGATACAAGCATATTAAAAGTAAAAATAGCCATGAAGGAGGGATTGTAGCGATGTGACTGGGTGCTAGAATTATTAAATATAAAGGTGCCAACATTTCAAGCACTGAGTTTCTGAATAATGATTTAAAATGTGAAGTGTTTGAAAACAATTCAGTTCACTGTTGGCTCTGAACAATCAAGGGAGGAAGTAGGGCATTCCTCCTGGTAGACCCATGGCCTTCATCCTGAAGAATTCTCAGTTGTGCTCCAAGAAAGTCATGTGAGGTAGCTCTCTCCACAGTGCCATGTACAACATTCATGTGCTAAGTGACATCCCTCTCTCATTGGTGATCAGACTTTCCTGCTTGGGCCCCTTGCCAACTTAGGCTTTAAAAGCTGTACCCCACAGTTCAACCCCTGGCACCACATACTGTGCCAGCTCCACCTTCAAGGTGGGCTGAGCCTACCACAAAGAAAAGAAGGAGAAGTGCAACCCTGGCCATAGGCCTTGGGCATCCAGCTAGCTGTCTTGCAGGCGGGTCTTCCCCATAGAGAATAACCTATCACTTTCTGAGTGACCTTTCCTCTCCTTTTTTAATGATACTGATATTTAACCAATATTTCTTACTATATAGTCACTGAGCTAATAAGAATTTTGTTGTGATCACTCATGAGTTTTATAAATTGAAAATAATTTATCATGTAATATTCATTGCCTACCACAAAATATATGCAACATCTAAGAACCCACCCTGACCCACTAGCCAGTGGAGGTATCCCCACAGTAACTACACAATTCAAGTTAGCTGGATCCTCTTTCCCAGTTCTGCCCTCATACCTTCCCACCCAACTACAGTCCTGAATTTTGTGTCCAGAATATCCTTCTTTCTTTTTTACGAGCAAAATATATTTATTAGGGGAAAGAGAGCTCCTGTCTGAGAAAGGGACAGGAGGGGGGCCCCTAAATGGGTTGTCCCCCTTCTTTCTAAACATATTGGCAACATGGTAGGTATCTCTTAGCCCTATTTGCTTAGCTTTGCTAGCCTGTTTGATAATATGAATGGTGCTTATACTATCAGTCTACTAGATATTTCCTGGTGCTCATAACCCATCAGTGACACCTGGGAGAGAAACTGCTGGTCACAAAGATGTCACCTTTACCTGTGCTTGATAATTGTTTTCCATAGAAATTGTACTTATTTATAGTTGCAATGAGAATGTGGCTCTGTTTTTTTTCCATATTCTCATCCATACTTACTATGTTCAGTCTCACAATGTCTTTTGCCCATCTAGTGGGTATAAAATCTTATAATTTTAATTTGCATTTGCCTGATTATTAATGAAATTGATGGCCTTTTAATATGTTAATAGGACCAATGATATAGCTCAGCAGCACAAGTGCCTGCCTAGAATTTATATATATATATATATATATATATATATATATATATATATATATATATAACACACACACACACATATATATGTATGTATATATATACATACATATATATTTGTATCTTCTTTGTAAATTGCTTTGTCCTGTTCTAGGGGCAGTTTTTGATAGACTGTAGACATTGTCAATTTAGTCTAGTTCTTTGTCAGATAAGATGTAAAACTTTTCTCCCAGTTTGTGGCTGATTTGTTTTCATCTCTTTGTGCTAGTTTTGACAAGCAGTTCTTTGTTTCAAGAAGGTGAAATTGAATAATCTCTTTGTGCTTTTTATGACTTTCATTCCTATATAGTTCATTATGAAAGGGAAAACTTCAAATTTTTTAGAAAAAAATACAGAAGATGGGACCTTTAGAGAGGAAAGGATTTCCTTCAGAAGATCCAAGAAGTACTGAAGTCAAACCATTGCTATGTGAACAAACATTTTAAAGCACTAAATATTAGGATGAATTAGAAAGGGATGCGGAGCCCTGTCACTTTTGTTTTCATTATTCTCCTGGGACAAGTAGGTTGCTGTTAAAGATGGACTCAGAACAAAGGCCCACTGCACAGCTGGGCAGCCGAGGGGTCCTGGGTCCATGACTGTGTCCCCATGGCCACCAGCTTCCCAGCACGGAGGAGGTGGGACCCGCTGCCATTTCCTCGCCCTAGGTTCTTTGTTCATAGCACTGATGGGGGGCTGTTTCCGCTAATCTTAGCTGTGGCAAAACGCTCCAGGATGTCTATTCTTCTAGCTACATATGGAATTTCCTGGACTTGAGCTGATTGCTTGGGACGGGGCTGATTAGATGCAGCTATTTCCAGGCATCCTTGCCTTTTCTTTCCTGAAAAACGATTGTGTGAGAAACGTATTTTTAGGTGGGATCATGTTATTCACATACGATTTCTCTGTCACTGTAGTTTCAAACCAAGTTTGTCTTCCAAAAACACACACACATACAGAGAGACAGAGAGAGAGAGAGAGAGAGAGAGAGAGAGAGAGAGAGAGAGAGAGAGAGAGAACTAATGCTACTTTCAACAGTCTTACTATTTATACTATTTGTATGTTTATGGTAACTCTGCTTTTATCATTTTTTTTATCATTGTAAGCCAATTTTTCCTGTGCAGCTCTGTGAGGTTTCCTCCCCTGCCCCCTTGCCATGTGTCTATTTATGGATCATCCTCCCCTTCTCCATCAAAGTCTCCTCCGTAGAGAGCTGAACACCCCAGGGGACCTGGCTGGTGTGAGGCTCCACCATGATGAATGGATTTCTCTTCACTCTCCGGTAACTGTCTGGCTTCCATGAAGGCAGCTAATTTCTTTGTAGCTACTTGGAGTAGTAGATTAGATTACTACTATTGCTGCTTATCTCATTCTGGAATCAGTGATCCAATTCACACGATCACCAACTATAATTCATGGGAAACCATTACACAGAAGCTCTGGTAATTGATTAGTGGGTATTTCCTGAAATGAGTCACTCAGAAGGCAGTGACTTGATTCCTAACCTATTTCTGGGCAATTAGGACCTACTGGGTTGCTTATTTGTCTACTGTTTGATGACAGCCATTTTTCTCTAGTCTCATGTTTGCACCTTTCCCCAAGTTTCTCCACCCAGCTCACTCTTACTTCTTCATCATTTACTTCTTTCTGAAATGTAAACACTTGCACCCATGCTATGCAGTGCACTTCTGTTCTATTTTACATATTGTTCTAAGAAAGTTTCTGGTCATGATCAATTAAATAAGTTTTACAACCTATGGACACTGACCTACAAGCACCGACAAATGGGGAAGTTGAGGTTCAGAGATGTATTGAGCACTCTGCATGGTGTCTGTCAAATAAAACCCCTTAAACCTCTTGGCTTTATCTCCCTGCATCATGCAAGAAGCAGCAGAGCTGGAGTGGAGCCCTCGACACTTGGATCCTGACCAAGGGTTTTTAAGTCAAGCTCATGGGTTTGTGACACATCTGATCTCAGCTTCCATCTGTCTGCTGATTTTGATGGCACTAAAATATGACCATTTTGATCCTTTCAGCAAATAGTATCCAGGATCTGCTGCCTGCTGCTTGGGCTCCTCAGGTCCAGTTGGCCCTGACAGAGGACAGCACCGAAAGGAATGAGCGGGTGGAGGACTTTGCCATCACAGCGATAGGGGCTGCCAATCAGGAATGGCTGTTGTACAATGTCAGCGTGGGGCTAGAATCCTTGTTTTCCTGAATAAGTTAAGCATAAGGTTCTTTTGATTTTATATATACCAGGCATCAAATTACAGGCTGTGCCTGATTATCTGGAAAGGTGGAGTTGGGTAATAGTTTCTACCATTAACTAAGCTTTCTCTAAGAGCAAGATGAATTGTGCCTTAGAGCTTTACCTACAACATGTTATTTAATCTTTTGATTATTGTGTGTCCTGGGTGTTGTCACCCATAGAAGAAACCCAGGCTTAAGTAGATTGTGGACATAACTTAGATCAGTCAGTTAAGAAGTGAAAAAGTTCAATTCAAACAGACTCAGCCAACTCGAAAGTGTTAACCACTATAGCATCCTGTCTCCCTCTTAGAAAAAAATAAATGATAAGCCAGAATTACATGGGTTAACTATAAGGAGGTCCCAGAAAGACAAGGTCATAGGAAGCTGGCATTGTAATGAATGGTAGAGCATATGGAAGGGTTCCTAGACAGCATATGGCCACATGGTTCTCAAATGTTATTTTTTATTATGATAGAAGAAAACAGAACATTTAGAAGTATGGAATACTTCATGGGCTTGTGTGATGTTGTACACAGTGACTGTGTAATCTTCCCTATCTCATTCCAGCGCTAGTACATATGCTGCCAAAATCCACACTCTCAGACTGTTTCATTTTTAATCCACAACATGAAGTGCATTTGACATCATGACTCAAGACAAAATGCACTCACATATGACATAAACTTACTTTGCAACACTTGTACCCATGCTATGCAGTGCACTTCTATTCTATTTTGCATATTGTTCTAAGAAAGTTTCTGGTCATGATCAATTAAATGAGTTTTACAACCTATGGACACTGACCTACAAGCACCGACAAATGGAGAAGTTGAGGTTCAGAGATGTATTGAGCACTCTGCATGGTGTCTGTCAAATAAAACCCCTTAAACCTCTTGGCTTTATCTCCCTGCATCATGCAAGAAGCAGCAGAGCTGGAGTGGAGCCCTCGACACTTGGCTCCTGACCAAGGGTTTTTAAGTCAAGCTCAGTTTGTCAAAAAGGAGGCTATTCCTCCTGCCAAAATTTCCTTTCAGGGGTGGACAGGAGTGGGAAGACACAGAAGTGATGGGCGAGGCTGTCATTGCCCCGCAGTGGCCCTGCTCAAGGCCACAAGGTGCCAGAACAAGACGGTCTCGCTCTAACCTTGGTTGTTCAGTGAAATCCTCCGGAGAGCTGTCAAGCAATACAATGCCAAGGCTACCTCAAACCAATTTAATCTGATTATTAGGGGCGAAGTGTTTGCTACAAGATCCTTGATGATTTTAATATAGCCTGACCGCCTGAAAGCAGTGTAAAGAATACCTCCTAAAACCGTTCCCATTAATCCTTCAATTCCCCCTAAAATCTCCTCTCCAGGCCCCTTGGAGTCCTGACTAAAATTCACAGTCAAAAGTAACTACCCCACACTGCATTCACACGGTGCTCACAGATCCCTTCAGCCCGCCTCCCCACGTGTTGCACTGATTGGATGCAGAGTTTATGTTTTCATCATAGTTGTCTTCCAGTGTGCAGTATTTACAGTGTCATTTGCTCTGATGGCTCCTCTTCCCCAAGCCATCTAGGCCCCTGGAATCTATAGCAATTCAGTCATCACTTCTGAGGAGGGTGACAGAATTCTCCTCTGGCTCAGTTCAACAGAAAGCACAAAGAGTGCTCATACTGGGAGGTGCAAAATCCTGAGCAACACAATCTGCAAGTCACTGAAGGCAAGTGAGATGACAGTGTCCCTCTCACAAAGGTGGGCTTTCTCTTCCAGTCATTCTCTTCTGGTTGGCTCCTCTGGGTTTCCAAATCCTCCAGGATAAGGCAGTATTGCCCAGCGTACAGAATTCTGGACAGGAAGCAGGGAAGTGGACTGCCCGTCCCGGCCTTGGCCATCAGTGCCTTGTGCATCACAGCTTTACCTTTGCCTTTGTTAGCTGGGAATGGCACCATTCCTAGCTCAATTGTCACCCTCTACTGCTTTTCCCCTTGGGATTATATAAGAAATCCTTATATATAAAAACAAGCCTCATTCAGGTCCTTGAGCTTTTCTAAGGACAGCTTTGTATAAATATAAGATACCTTGTGTTATTGTTTGTGCCCCAAGGGGATTTGTGAAAAGAAGTTGGGAGCCAGCAGTGCTGGCTTTTATAGGCAGAAAATAGCTGTTGAGAAAACAACCTGATGTGTGGAGCACAATGTTCTTATCCAGCAGACAGAATTATCTTTCCCAGGCAGCCATGAACACAAAACACCTGGTCACACGTTTCCTGACCTTTCACATATTTTGAAAGAAAGGGACCTTTACCCTGACCTGTCAAGAATGATCTTCATGAACTTCTGTCCACAAACTCTCCGCCTGTTATCTTGGCTTGCTTCTGTGGATGGAAATGGTAAACACCGCTGATCCTCTGTAATAGGACATCATCTTCTCCAGATAGCACCCAGACTTATCAGATCTTCACACACATTTCTTCTTCCTACAAAGAGGAGCCCCACTGGCTGGGCTCATCCCACTAGTGTCAGGGCTGAGTCGGGGCTTCCTGCCTCAGCCCAGCATGGTGCTAAGTGCTATTCAGGAGCTGGCGACTTGAAGACTCCATTTCTAACAGGAAATTACTCTCCTTTGGGAGAGAAAAAAAAATACATTCACTGTAACACCTTTAGAGAATAATACAAATCCATTTATCATAAATTTTACTCCCTCATTTGAAGGCTTGATGTTGTTTATTTAAAGAAGACGAAAATCTGCATAGGATAAAACACCATGGAAAACAGAGGCACAATACCCAGAAGGTGCTCAATAAGACCACCTAGGGGAATGATGGTAGCCTGGCAATGAACTAACGAGAAGCTCTGGAAGTGGCTCAGGCAGAGGTGAATAGCCGTGGCTGGGAGCATCACACAACGCAGTAGGTTAAGTACTGAGCAGAGCAGATTGATCTCGGTGTATCATTTACAAGCCGTGGACCTCAGCAGATTATTGAACTTTCTACATCTTACTTTCCTACTCCATAGTGATTAGCTGTAGGGGACACTTCCATCGTAGTTTGGAGGAGCAATGGAATGAGTGGAACATAGGCAATTTCTTAGCACAATGCTAGGCAGGCACCTAGTTAACTGTTTAAATGATGTCTACTATTCTTATTCTTATGATTATTTGGAAAACCATGAAAAAATATTGGAATAAGTCTGTACATGGGGGATATCTATTTTCCCCAGAATAATAATCAAAATACTCGGTACTATTATGCTATGCATGAGTTAGATGAATTGGAGCGAACAGTGCCTGCCCAGTGTAATATTATAAAAGAAAGAAAATGTAGATGTGTTACCTCCCCACCCATACCACCACCTCTGTAACCACCGTGTGTCGCAGGGAGCTTGCAAACTCTCTTCCCAGCCTTCTGTCTCTCCTCCTGCCCTGCTCCTAAAGCCAAAGCTTTGGTGAGTCACAGTGAATGGATCTTTAACTGTGGCAGCAGTGACAGCATGCAAAGCCTGGAGACAGACTCCCCTGACACATCCTTGGTAGTGCCCCACCTCTATCACAGGAAGCCTTCGGCAGGAGAGCTGTAGGTTCCTTTATAAAGCAAAGTTTCAAGAATGAACATTTAAAGAGTGGTTTGTTTTACTCCTGGAAAACATGTATTGGGCCACGGATACTACAAGGAAGCTGGATCATAAGTGTCACACTTATCATTAGAGCTGTACCCCGCTGTGTAGTTTGTGCACTTTACACAAAAGCGTCGTGGGGACATCTGCCCATCACACTTGTGTGGACAATGCTGTGAGGACTCCCCTCCCTCCCTTCCCGCTTTGCCCTACAGATGACAGTTATGTTTCCACCGCAGTGACCAGTCCACATCCCTAGGTTTATAAGGCTCTTTTGGCTCCAAATTACCTGCAGGCTAAACCCCAAACTTCTTAACCTGGAAGATAAAGCTTTTAACATCTATCTCTGCATTCTTCCCTGTCTCCTTCTTATCTTCTGCCAAGATAAACTGCTCCTAGATCCTTTCAAGATGCTGTCCTTCAATCTGAACACCTACCCCAACCTGCATCAACTCTACCAGAATTATTCCCAAAGTAAAAAGCATCTTGTCTTCTCCACTTTTAAACTATACAATTTTTTGTTCTGAGTCAGGGCTCCCTGCCTCAGCCCAGTACAGAGCTGGGTTAAGCACACAGTAGATGTGTGCTTATTCTACATTGTAATAAATGCTATTTATTACATTTAGAATAATTATTCTATTTACTTGATTTCTTCACCAGCATGTGAACTTAGGGAGAGAAAGGATGTGCATTTTGTTTTGCTTTTTGTTGTTTCGTTTTTTTGTTTCTCAGACTCTAGCATAGTGGCTCATATGAAAGGTGTCATTGGGATGAATAATTTTTAAAATATATCTTTCAAAAAATGATTCTTCCCTCTCTCTTCATTTTTCATGTCATGATTAAGTGTTGCACAGTGTAGGCTTTTTATGTGTTTGGAGATGAGGCCTGGTTAGAAGAGGCAGGTCATAGGGCGTCACCTGGAAGGGTGAGTCCTTGCCTTTGGCTCTTCCCTTCTTTGCCTCTGCTTCCACTTGTCATGAGGTCAGCAGCTTTCTTGCACCATGCCTCATCCACCACACTGTCTGCCTTGGATCAGCCAGCGATGCACTGAGCCTACCAAAGCCACAAGCTACCATAAACCTTTCCTTCAATATGCTATGATTAGTGTGGGTTTTGTCCCAGCCACAGGAAAATAATTAAGATATTAGATTTCCCTTCTGTTTTAATGCTAGGTTGGGAGAAGAGAGAGAGAAGAGAATAGGGATCTTTTGGGGTATTACTGCTTTCCAAAGCAGCTGAGAATGTGAAAAAGGGAGGCTGCAGGCAGCCTCCTGTCTTATATGAGAACCTCTAGAATCACAGAGTGAAGCAGAGAGTGTTCAGCAAGTGCTACCCTTGGACAAGAGGCAGGAAACCAGATAGAGCAGGGGACAAACAAAGCCAGGGAGTGATTTCAGCAGCAGTTCAGCCTTAGCATGGCCCCATGGGAAGATCAAGAACAAAGATGGTCTCTAAATCTGCCCCAGCTTGAGGTGAGGAGGGCTGTGCTTGGTACTTTGTATGAGTAGTTGGCTGCAAACCACCCCAGACCTGGGGGGATACACTCCCAGAAAAGGAGAGTGGGATAGTAGCTTCTGCTCAGGTGAATCTTCAGGAAAGGGTGAAGCTACATACTATTGCTCACCAACAAATTCTCATTACCTCAGTACTGAGGTACTAGTAAAGGAGCCTGAAAAACAGCCATGGGCTTATCACACACCGGAAATAAGGATGCTAGAAAGTGTCACTCTATAGTGGTGAAAAGCTGCTTACTCTTATTTGGTCATCAAATGTGGCTGTCGGGATTGGCTCCTCTCTCCTGAACAGATTATGATCAGCAAGCTGGAAGAGGGGCAGAAGCCCTTGAAGGTGATATACCATTACAAGCAAAGCAAACAGGGACTCCAGAAGGCCCAGCAGTCTGCAGACTTGTGCAGACCTCTCAGGGTGGAAAATGTCTAAAAATTCAGGGATCAACAATGATGCTCTCCTCACCAGAACACAGCATGACCTACAACATGATTTTAAAAGATCTCACTTAAAACTTGGAGGTTTAAGATGGGCAAACAGACATGAACATTTCATTTTTGTATAATATCTTCTCCGTCAGTCCTGGCAGATAAGTGAGGTGTTACTGACCACACCCCTGAGAGGCTCTGCCCCAGGAGCCCACTGGACTACCTCAGAGTACAGTGTAACTTCATGCTTGTTTAAAAGTTCTGACAGTCTTGATTCCACCTATCATGTGATTAAGTTATTGGAACTAAAAGAAACCTTCTAAAATCACTGCATTTATACAGTTTAAAAGAGAGAGACAGAGACAGAGACAGATACAGAGTGCTCAAGCCTAGCATCGAACAAGTAGATTTCAAGTCCCTCTCTTGTCAGTTACATCTATGTAACCCTAAGCAAATCATTTGCCTTCTCTGAATTTTGGTATGTTTTATTTGGCTAGAAGAATAGCAATTAGCATTGAATTAGCAATGCTAATATTTATTAGACTATTACTGATATTTATTATGTTATGTATTACATACTGAATTATTATCCTTAGTATAACAACAATATCTTTATGCTCTCTCATGAGGAACAAAGGAGATAAAGTTTACTAATTTGCTATGTAATTGGCAAAAAGTTATTAATATAAAAGTGAAATATTTAGAAAAGTATAATTCTCATCCCCTTTTCCTTCCCAATGAGCCCTTTCCTGGTTTCTCTAAATCCATGGAGCTGATGGTACAGATGGATTCCATTTCGCGTAGATTCCTTGTGTCCCTCTGCACCACCATCCAGCCTCCCATGTTCCCTCCCCGGGGCACTGACCTGTCCCTCATTTCTCAGTTCTGTGTCGGAATGGCTGCCTTTAGAGGATGGGCTTTCTCAGGAAGGACCTTGCGCAATCAGAACTGCTGATCTGCCAAGGCTGCAACATTTTTTTCCTGGAGCATTTTCAGGAATGTGTCACAGGAGGTGGGGGAGACGGGCAATGGGACAGAGAGTGCTAGGCACCAGCCACCAGGTAATAAAATGTCTGAGCATTCCATTTAAAAATGAAACGAAGACATCAGTCTTCATTAAGTCAGAGTCTGGGGTCTGCAGCAGTGAGATTTTCTAAGCCACTTCAAAAAGCTGGAGAAACAATGACCAAGATGCAGGCCATCGGGAAGTAGAGAATTATAGAACTTGATGATGAGTATTTTCAACAAGTGTTAAATTTGCCAACAACTATTATCCCTAACCGTGAATCTGAAGCTTGCTAAGGGGCAGGAGCCAGCTTGGATATCTCAAGGTAGTGGCTGGTTCATGGCTCTTCAGTTCCACACTGAGTGAGGTCATATTGGTAGCTTGTCATCCACCCTGGTGGCAGAATTTACACCATGGAAATCAGCAGCTGGCACAGTGAGGTTGCTCTTCCCCCAGCAAGTCAGCTAACCAGGATGCCTCCACTTAACTTTGTTATCTGAATGTCAACAAGATGTGTGAAATCCTGAAATGGCCTTCAGAATTATAATGCTGTTCTTGGACTCATATGTGAACCATTGAAAAGAATTCTTGCGTACACAGCAATCCAAAATTCCTTATTCTCACATTCCAAACTCACTTTCCTTAGGTGCCTCTGTTTTGCTTTAGGTCAAATTTTGGTACCACATAACTGAGAAAAGCTGAAGGCACTGCCATCCCTCTGGCATTGTGAACTCAGATTATTTTTCTTGAGTGTTTCTCTACCCTCTACAGATACAAAGAATGCACTCAGAAAGCCCTTTTCCCAGCAGGCAATATATTTTCCAAGCTTGAGGCATCAGGCAGAAAAGTGGCAGCAAAGACTGGGATCTGCTTGGAAGAATTTTGTAAAACTACTGAATTCACCTCAAAGTAAACAACTGTAGTAGGATATGGGTTTTATTCCTTTTTTTTTCTACATCAAACTGTATGGTTAATGGGAAGCAAAGGTGATAAAAACATAAGCATTTACAATAGTCACTTCCACAGACCTTTCTTGCAGAGAAATTTATTTCATCAATATCATTATGGCTATAGCTGTTGATTTTCACCTTTTTGTCATAGCTTTTATTGAGGCTGAAGGGGAAAGAAATGGGGAAGAAAATTAGCATTCATAGAGCTATATTAGGTACTACAGCATCTTAATCATTATAGCAACCGTGCATAGAAAGTACCACTGTTTCCATTTTTAGAGAAGAAAAGGCGAGAATTATCTAAGGGTTATCCAATGCTCTTAGTCCATTTTCTAGGGTTGTAACAAAATATTCGGGACTGAGTAACTTCTAAAGGAGGCAAATTTACTTAGTCCAAGTTCTGCAGGCTCCAAGACTGTGTGACTGAATCTGTTGAGAGCCTCAAGATGCATGCTGGGAAAGTGTCAGGGTAGGCAAGCTTGCTTAGAGGATACAAAGCATGAGAGTCAGACTTGCTTTATAACAAAGCACTCTTCTGAGAATAAATGCACTCCTAGGAGAAAGACATTCATCCTTCTAATCAATCTAATCACTTTATTAAAGGCTTCTCAGCACTGTTACATTGGGACCCAACTTCAACATTTGCAAGGGGATATACTGTATTCAAACATAACACCTACTAATGAGCCTTGGACCTGAAAGTTTAATATAGATCCTCTTGATTTCAGGTTTTGTGTTTTTTCACTCTTTCAACTGATTTATTGACTTATAAGAAAAGTAGAGTTCAACTATAGACACAGTTCTGGACATACAGGTACAGGCTGGGTCTGGTCACTTCTGGTTTTTCATAAGGGTAAACACAAAATTTTGGTTCTCATAATCATTAAAAACATGAACTATTTGTGATTATATATAAGTAATAGATATTCAAAGCCAAAATACTGAGATCATTCTAACATAAATTGACATAAGAATTGGAAATTAGTTTAATAAATGCATACTTTAACAAGAAATTATATCTTAGAGATATAATGTTGGTACCTAATTAATAAGTATAAAACTGTTTGTACAGTTTTTCTAATGTTCTCTTTCAGTTTATACTTCCTTCACTAGATGGTAATGTGTCTCGGAATGATTTTTCTGGATTTCCCTTGTGTAGGGTTTGGTGAACTTTGTGAATCAATAGTTCAAAGAAACATATGATGTTTTCTATAAATGGATTAACATCTTTATAATGGTTGTGTTACACTCCAGACCCAGTAAATCCGATCACTGTCTCTTCTTTGAGTATGTTTCTGTTGACTGAACATAAGTTCTCTAATACTATTTTTCAAAAATGCCTACTTTGCCAGATGCAGCTTTCTCATCAGTGTATAAAACACTCCAAAATGATATGAAAAGTATAAAAATGAAATATACACCATGGGGCCATAATAATAAGTTGAGCTGTAAATGGCTATGGTCAACAACTTCTTCAGATAACTCACTATTGTGGAATGCTGGACTGTGTTGGATTTTGTTGTCGAGTTCAGGCACCTAAATTAGTTGAATGACAATGGAGAGCCCATCTTTGACAGGTGTAGACAAAGGAAGGGGTATAGAAAGGAAGAATCATAATGTTTGTGTACAGACAGTACAGTTGGGATAGATAATGCCGTGCTTCTACATAATTCTATGAGAGGCAAGACTTGCGCTAATGGTGGTTGGACAGGATATTATGTCGGCTTCTAGTACTGTGGACAACCACTAGGAAAATAACAAGGTAGAAAGTATTAATTGTTGAATCTTTGATTTAATTGAGGTATAAAAAATAAGATACCCAAAGAGCTACACTCTCTTAATTTACTGATAAGAGACATATGCTATAATAATGTCTGTAAGTATATATCATGTATGCACCTTCTATGATACCAAAACATTATGAAAACAGTTTGTAATGTATTAATTTATCAAATCCATCTTGTTAAGGTATCTTAAAACTGTCTCATTGATATTTGTACTTCAATAAAACAAAAATTAAAATTAAAAAAAAAATGTCAAGGATGCCTTTTTCCTGGATTAGAATGTCCATAGGAGGTCAAAGAAGACAGTTTACTATTGAGGAAGGCTCACAGATCTCAGGGATATCTTGTGGCTATAGATATCTTGGCCTTTCAAATGCTGGTGAATTCCTGGGCTCTAATCTAGAACCATCCCTCTTCTTTCTCTAGACCCTTGTACTTTGTGACTTTATTCATTCCCATGACTTCAGTACCTTTCATATAATTGTTACATCTCAAAGCTACATGTGGTCATAAGTGGGCCATTTTAGAGGTGGACAGATCAAGGGTGTGTGATGCTGTGATTAAGGGCTTTTGATTATAAAATCAGTCCACTGATTGGTTTGACACAGTTCTGGTTTTGGATAATGGGGTGATTCACCCTGGGTGCTGCTTTAAGGGCAGGTAGCCTGGATGGAATGTAAGGGACAAAAAGAAGACTGCTACTGTCCCTGGCAGCTGCTTTGCTGCCTTCTGTCAGCCGTGCTTTTCCATGAACAGTTTTTCCCCTGCAATGCACTGTGGCCATGTCACCCTGCATCAGAGCTAACTGACTGAGGACTGAAACCTCCACAAATCATGAACTAAAGTAAACCTTTCATCCTTTAACGTTGGGCATTGGGCATTTTGTCTGAGTGAAAAAAAATAATAATAACTAAGAAAATACTGACAAATTTCTGATGTATCCCCCTAATCCAAACCTTTATTCTAAGTTCCAGACCATATATCCAGCCACAAACATTATAGATTACAGAGGCATTTCAACTGATCTTGTTGAAAACTTAGCACTTACACACATTCTCTCTCCTGCATGTACTTTATCCTCCTAGACCTTAGGATTTCACAAAATATATATGAAGTATTTTATATGCTATTATTCAAATGCTTTGAACCCCCAAATAATGACATATATACCAGAGACAAAGGTATAAATTGTGGATAATTTCATAACAGAAACTTTTTGATAGGTTTTTCAGCAACAGAGGAAAGAGATAGGAAAGATAAAGGAAGTCTTTAATAACTCCAAAGACATGGAGAGGATCGAGGGCAAATGGGGCAGAGAGACCTCTGGCCTGAGACAAAGACTTTTGCTAGGGGTGGAATTTTGAGGGCGATGCTTAGAAATATCTGAGGAATTGATTGGGGTCTTTCCTGTGGCAGTAGGAAAGGTGAAAGGAAATTGCACCCTGGGATGGGAT
The DNA here is from genome assembly GCA_004027165.1 of Ctenomys sociabilis. Classification (NCBI taxonomy): domain Eukaryota; kingdom Metazoa; phylum Chordata; class Mammalia; order Rodentia; family Ctenomyidae; genus Ctenomys; species Ctenomys sociabilis. The sequence goes on from PVKA01039005.1 coordinate 15,606, forward strand.
GGAGAAGAAGGGGGGAGTTGGTCTCTGGGAAGATAAGCTGTTGTTTTAGGGGATTCAGCCATACTGGATGACCACCATAATAATTCAGCAATTCATACTAGGGCCAGAGCCTATTATAATCAGGAAAAATGATAAAAGACAACATCTTGAAAGAAAATACAACATTACCATAATATTCTCTAACATCTAAATAATTATTGCAAAATCAAGTTAGAATAAAGACATTTTTAGACAAAAAGGAGAGATAATTTCTTTACATTTACATTTTCAGAAGAGAGAATTTATTGCAAGTAGATCTGATTACGATAAATGGTAATGATAATGTTTCAGCACAAAGAGAGATGATACTGGATAGAAACTTGAGTATACAGGAAGGAAACAATAGTGGAGAAAAAAGTTAATCAAACTCTCAGTTTCTAATCCAGTATGGAAGGAAGTTATGTTATCACTCTCTCCTACTATAAAGCAAAACATCTGAAAAACTGTAGATTCAACAACTTTCCTAGTTCATCAGAAAAGCAAGGTCACAAGGCAAACAGCTCCCCCCCCCTCAGGTATTGGAAAGAATAGCCAAACACAGACAGACTCCCTCAGGAGCAGAAATGACACTAAAATCCAGTACTGGATTAGGTTTAGGAAACCTGAAGTGTGACTGGTCTGTTGCTAGAGACTCCCTGTGACCCAGCTTCACTAGGGTTCCTGTACTTCTGTGAATTTTACCTCTGAGAGTGCAACCAGATCCCCACAGCAAATATCAGAGAAAAACTCCCCTGTGCACCTAGCAGGGGGAATGAGCAAGAAGCTATTGGGAAATATGCCAGAGGGTTATATCTTCACAACAAGGCCTGTTCTCTAGAGAAATGTTACCAAAGCCTAACCTTCCAGAGATCTAACAGTCATAACTGACCTAGAGATAAATATGCACCTGCAGCCAGCTGTAGCTTTATATATGGGAGAAGGGAAAGTCAGCTTTGGTTCCCTCCAGCCATCTTGCTTCACCCTGAGGAAGAGAAGGTCGAAGCTGAGAAGTGCTGATGGAGCGTGCAGTCTAAGGACACAAGTTTATCAAAAGACTGATACCTGGCCATGGACTATAGGATGCTTCTTCTCATCCCCTACCTTACAAAAGACCTATTTATTGTGATTCCTCTGTTTATTATGTTATATCCCCCTTTCAACAAAAAATTGCATTGTGTAGTAAAAGACAAAAAAAAAAAAAAAACCCATAGTTCGAAGACATTGAATCAGACATAGTAGGCATGTTGCAATTATCAGACAAGAAAAAAAATTTAAAGCATGATTAAAGTGCTTAAAGCTTTAATGGAAAAGTAGACAATATGGAAGGATATCCTTGTAATGTAAGCAAAGTGAAAGAAATCCTGAGGAAAAAAATCAAAGAGAAACTCAAAGAGCGATCTAGAGATCAAAAATAGTGTGATAGAAGCAATGGATGCCTTGATGGGATCACCAGGAGCCTAGAGACAGCTCTGGGAAGGATCACCATACATAATGAATAACAGAAGGAAAAGAGAGAAACACAGAAGTGATATTTGAAGCATTAATTACTGAGACTTTCCCAAATCAATTTCAGACATAAAATTACAGACCCAGGAAGACGGAAAACAAATACAAAAAATAAAAAATTGTATTAGTCTATAGCAGGACAGGGAAAGATTACTTGACACAAGAGAAAGCCAGAGAGAGACTAAGGAAGACCAAAGCTTGCTTTTCTATAATCACTCTCTCATAAGAGCTAACCAGGGTCATTTAAGAATTGTATCAATTCCTTCTGAAGGCTGTGCTCTCCACTGTCTAATTACTTCCCCCTAGGCCTCCTCTCTTGAAGGTGTCATACCACTTCCCATATTGGTGACCACACTCCAAACATGTGAACAGCAGGGGAACACATGCAAAGCACAGCCAAGTCATAGCAAAAATGCACATTACTCAATGAAAGGAGCCAATCTGAGCAGGTAAATGCTATCAGATCCTACCTGACCCAGAGGAAAACAGTGGAGGAAGAAAAAATATCAGTGATTGAGGGAAAGGTGACACAGAGCACAGGAGGTTTCAGCACAGTGAGACCCTGCTGTGTGAGCCCACGGAGGCAGATACAGGTCATTATGTACTCACCACACCTGTAGAACACACAACACCAGAGAGAAGCCTAACATGAAATAAAAGTTCAATGAATAATTATATGTCAGTATCCATTTGTTGATTATAACTGTCAGAAATCAATAGTGGTGTGAGATATTAATAGTAGGAAAAATGAATGTGTACGTGTGGGGGGGTGGGGAGGTGTGTGTGTGGGCTTGGTATTAAGATAATATGTTGGAACCCTATGTATCTTCTCAATTTTTCTGGAAGTCTACAACTGTTCTAAAAAAGAAGATAATTACTTTGTAACCCCAAAAGATAGGGGCTTTTCCCCTCTTTTTAATGTCTTGAAAGCAAAATGCTTTAAAATAGTGTCTCTGTGTTATAGTATTTAAAAGTGAAATATGTAATACTCCCCCCCCCCCAGTCTAACAGTCTGGAAAGTGTTAATGGAAGTATACTATAATAAAGATTCTAAGTTATACATGATATGATGCAAATAATTGCAAGATACATCATATGATAAGGATGTGCATCACAGTAAAAAAAAAAAAAAAAGGTAGAGACAAAGGAGTACAGCTGAAAAGCTGACCAAATACTAAAAGTGATGCCAGTTAATGTAAATAGGAATGAATACACAAATAAGAATAAATATAAAATTGGAACAAAACAACAAATACAAAGTGGTGGATTGAAAGGCAGCTGTCATGTTTTAAGATATGGTTGCACCTGTATCATTGAAAGATAGGGTCTCTATCACCTGTTGTTGAATGTGTACATGGCTGGAAATGCTTTGAACAATGTGACTTGCAAGGGTAAATCATGAAAGGTCACATAATGTTTGCTTTTTTCACTAAACACTCACTTTCACAACACTGAGGCACTCTGTGAGCATTTCAGCTACTTTCAGGTTTCACCCCACAGAGGATATATGGCATAGCATAGTCCACAGCCCCAGTGATCCCAGGGTTGGTCCTCTTGATATAAGGGAAGGAAACTCCCAACCTACTAGATGTCCTGCACCAGTTTGTGTTCCCTAAAAATGAAGAATGAGTTTTAGGGACAATGGAGTTTAAGAGCAGAAAATATTTACCTGGGAAAAATGAGCTCTTGTCCAAGAGAGGGGCACAAGGGGTCCTGAATGAGTTGTCAAGGACTATGACCTTTCCAGGGAATTTTATACAGAAATTCCATAAAGTGAAGTAGATTTAAGATGGCAGATAAAAATGGGAATTCACAAAGTAGGCATGAGGTGGGACAAAACTGTTAACCAATCAGATTATGAGCATAATTGCTCAAGTAAAATTGATTCAATCAGGATCAAATCAGGAAGCGAGTCACATAGCAAGGGGGCATGAAGACAGAATAAGGGCTCTTTCTGTAGGGGGTTGGGTTAGTGACTCTTCTAGGCTTTCTCAAGGTGATTGATACCTATTTAGAGTATCAATCCCTGATGTTTATCCTTAGGAAGTATGTGGGTGCATTTGTTTTATCTTTTGCTTTGAGGTCGGGCCCTCAGCTAGGGTACCTGTCTCTCTCAGTTACAGTCTTTTACTCTGGCTTCTTCAAGGACTCTTCCCTGTCTGGCTGCCTGTAATATTTTATCTAATCTAGCTGTTTAGAACATTTGTAAGTCAACTTGATTGATGCCCGCAACAGCCAGGATGAACAGAGGACACACACCACTGGTGTATGCCATTGTGAACCCTAACACACATAACCTAGCCGCGAGACGTAGTGGTTATTCTACAGCTGAAATTTTGGGAATGCTTTGTGATGCTGCAGCAGATAATCAGAATACAAACCATATCTATAATTAGAGTATTTGTAAATTAACTAAATGGTTCAGTAAAGGCAGAAATTATCCAATGGGTTAAAATGTAGTTCCCAAATACATACTCTTTGCTGGAGAAACTCTGAATAAAAACATGTAGACAAGCTAAACAATAAATAAATAAATAAGTGTGCACAAAGTAATCATACACAGTATAAGTCTGTTAACACCTGACAAAGTAGATTTTAAGATAAGGAGTATTATTAGATAAAAAGATATTTTAAATGATAAGATGGTCAATTCCTAAGGAAGAGCAAACAAA
>PVKA01039006.1:0-19800 GCA_004027165.1 Ctenomys sociabilis
AAAAAAAAAAAAAGCTAATGAAGGATGAAAGATATTTCATATGTACAGGATCCCCTGTTCTGTACCTAGATTTTCTACCATTATTGTGCAAAGATTGCTTTTTCTTTAATAGTCTTTTGATATTACTATCATTAAATTTAGTTTTAGTACTAATTTGAGCAAGAAAGATAAAAAAAATCTATTCTTATGTGTATTTGATTAGAAAGATCAGGGGAACAACAGAAAAGGAGACAGGAAAAATTCTATGAGACAGAATTTGATATTTTCAAAAATATTAGGGAGGATTACTCAGTTATTTAGTGATATTAGCTTTAATAAATGATAATTTTAAATTATAAGATTAGATTACTTTAAAAAATATTTTAAATTCTAAATAAAAGAAAAGCCAAGGAAATGGCTCAGTGGAATAAGCGCTTCTCTGGCAAGCGCAAGGGCCTGAGTTCAATCCCCGGTTCCGCCAAATAAATAAATAAATACATAAGCCGAAATCCTTTCTAACACTTATTCCTTTAAATTAAAATTCAATTGATATGACCCTCTTCATTAACCTGTATGTGAATACTGTTGTACAAACAAAAAAAGGATATCACACACCTTGACACCTGCCCACTCAAAAAATAGGAAACTAGAGAGGCCATGGCCAAGGAAGATGCAGGAGAAGAGGTGAAAAGGATGAAATATGTCATGTGCATGTCTGAATCTGCCAAAATGAAGTCCATTAATATGTATAACCAAGAAAAAATGAATAATAAAAGAATACAATACAAAACTAGTAACTGAATGTAGTTTTCATGATTTTACATAGGAAAAATCATGTTAATCTCAAACTCACATCCAATTTCCTAAAACTCATAATATCCTATAAATAAAAAATAAATAGATAAAGCATTATGTTAGGATGTAAAAATCCTTAAAACTTGACTTCCTAATAACAAACAAATTAATATAATTAGTTATTGATATTCAGCAAAATACCAGGCATTTGCTTTCTGAAGATTATCCTTTTAAAAAATATCAATATGTAACTCTAATGTTAAAAATGACGTGTACTTTTTATTATTATTATCGTTTCACGTACCCTGTAGTGGTGTATAGTGATCCTCCTGTTTTCAGCCTCCCCAACACTGGGAATACACGCATGCACCACCATGCCCAGACTCTCACCAATTCAGTGCACCCCAGTGGCAGGGCCAGCAAGGCCCTGGGGATTGTACCCTGGTCCCTGTGGTGGCCAAAACAGGTGTTTAGTCCACTGAGCTATACTGCTGGCCATTGCACAATGTAATTTTAAAATGTTCCCTTAACATTGCTCCACTGAAATTATTTAATTGGCTTTTCATTTAACTGGTAACTAATGCTGTTGCACATATCATATACTTTTTGAGCATTTGTGTATCAGCCCACCTAAATTGTTCAACTATTTTGGCCATTTTTAAAATTCAATTGCATATATTTTTATTCCTGAAATACACTGCTTATAGATTCTGGGTACAAGTCCTTTGTCAAATATATTTACATGGAATATCATCCCCAGTTTTGTTAGGTCATTTATTTGCTGTATTTGTTTATTTATTTGTGCATTATGTATTTATTTATGTTTGTACTGCTGGTGATCAAATCCAGGCTCAGGCACATGCTAGCAGACACTCTACACTGAGCCACATGCTCATTGCACTTGTTTATTTATCAGATGTTTCTTTCAAGAAGCAGACGGTTTTAATTTTGAGCAATTCGGTTTTTTTAATAGCTAGTGATTTTCACGCCCTAAGAAATCTCTGCCTATCTCGTGGTCACAGAGATATTCTCATGTTTGTTTCTCTACACAGTAGAGTGGCTACTGTGCAAAGAAATCGCTTAGTGCAGCCACGGGTGTGAAGCAAAGAGACATCAGAAACTGTCCGTGTCCTGCCTGAAATACCATAATGCTTTACAAAAAATGTCTTTAATAAAGCTGGAAACAGTTTGGCTTGGGAAAAAAAGAAAATTGTACAATCCACTTGGAAAATCACTTGATAGGTTCTTATACTGCAATGTTAAATATATTTCTAGTCTCTGACTCAGAAGTTCCTCTCTAGTTACTTACCTGAGAGAGGTGAATACTGTACATGTCCACAAAAATTTATACAAAAGTGTTTATAGCAGCTATCTTCCTAATACCTTAAAGCTAGAAGTTACACATCCACAAAACAGGTAGCAAATCTGAAAAAATTTGTTCTCATCTGTACCCTCTTAGATGTAAGGGGAGATGCAGGAGATTACATGTGGGAGGTTATTTTGTTCTGGGTGGGTGGCAAATGGCCCACTATTGTACATAACAGCACTTCTAGTCACTCCTTTCCAAGACATAAACCCAAAACCCACAACTTTAAAGAGGTAAGCTTTATTTTGGCTCATAATTTGTACCAGTTTCAGTGCATAGTCAACTAGCTCCAAGGCAGGACAGAAACAGTTCACAGCATGAAAGTGAGATAGAGACCCAGGGAGACGCAACCTTCCAGACCATGCCCCAGTGGCCCACCTCCACAGACCAGGCCTTGGCTCCCAGCCACATTTAGCTACAAACTTGTCAGTGTGCTAATCCATTGATGAGCATTACACCTCCATGGTCTAGTCAGAAAGCCTCACTTATGGGGTATGAGAGTTGGGGGCAAGTTCTATATATAAACTATAATAGTAGCATAGATAATGATGGTGAGTTCTCAGCAATAACAAACAGCTGTCCATTGCATATGTGCCAAAGTTCACCACCACTGGCAAGGATGAAGACACACACCAACAGGACTGTTAGTCTCCTTTTGGCACTATAATAAAATACATGAGATAATCAACTTAAAGGGTTGATACAGAATTATATGTGGGTGATTGTTTTACTCTTGATCATACTATATTAACTCCAGGGAAATGCCCCATAGTGAGTTTGTATTCTGTGTTAAATTTTTCTGTTGTGCAATGGCTGATAATTAATTTTTTTCTACTTATAGCTATAAATCAAAAATATATGCAAAGGAATTGAAATTATCCTATGTATACTATCTGACTACAGTGCAATAAAATTAGAAATTATTGACAGAAAATCTACATAAACACATAGAAATTAAAAAACCTAAACAACCAGTGTGTCATACATGAAATTAAAGAAAAAAATTTAAAATACTGACAATCAAATAAAAATGCAGACACAACCTACTGAAACCTGTAGCAGGCAATGAAAGCTGTCTTAAGAGGAAAATTTAAAGCAGAAAATTTTCACATTAGGAAAACAAAACAAGCCCAAATAAATGATCTTATTCTACGCTTTAAGCTCCTACAAAGAAAAAGAGCAAATTAAGTCCGAAGTCCAAAGAAGGCAAGAAATTATAAAGATTACAGCTGAAATTAATGTACTGGAGAACAAGAAAACAATACAAAGAAGAAAAGGAATCAAAGACTTTGTTCTTTAACAAAATACATGAAATTGATAAATCCCTAGCCAACCTAAACATAAAAAAGGGAAAGAAAAACAACCCAAATTCATGTGATAAAGAATGAAAATAGTGAAATTACTACAGACCCTAGAGAAATTCAGAAGCTCACCAATAACTACTTCTAAAATCTTTTTCTTACAGGATGGAAACACAAAGGAGATAGACAATTTCCTAGATACATATGAAATGCCAAAGCTGAGACAGAAGATAGAAGATATACAAACCATAAATAACCTAATAATGGGAAACAAAATAAAAAATCCAATTCAAAGCAGAATTTTACAAGAAATTAAGAGAAGATTTAATGCCAACTTTTCATTCAAACTCTTCAATGAAATTGAAAGGGAAGGATTTCTCTCAAACTCATTTCTGAAGACAAGTATTGCTCTGATGCCAAAACCAGAGAAAGATCAAACTAAAAAAGAGAATTATAAGCCCAAATCACTAATGAATAGATGCAAAAGTCTTCAATAAAATACCAACAAATGAAATGCATCAAATCATCAAGAAGATTATACATCATGACTAAGTGGAATTCAGTCCAGAAATGTAGGGATGGCTCAACATTTTTGGCTTTGAATGGTGCTTCAAGCTTTTAAGACAACCTGATAGACTTATGAAAGATAGATTTCACTGGCAATCAATTTTTAAATAATTTCAGAAACATTATTTGTGAAGTCCAGAAGTCTTCAATGTTTTGGTTATATAGTATTATGAGAATATATAGTGGAATGTTGATAAATAAAGATTCAAATTCTTTTTCTTTTTTCTGGCAGAACCAGGGATTTAACTCAGACCACTGCACTCACCAGGGAAGCACTTATTCCACTGAGCCATCTCCCTGGTCCCTAAAGATTCAAATTCAAAGGTTAGATTCAAAAATTCAAATGTATCAACGTAATACACCACATCAATAAAACCGAGAACAAAAACCATATGACCATCAAAATAGATGCACAAAAAGCTTCTGACAAAGTCTAACACTCATTCACAATAATAACCCTACAGAGAATCACTATAGATGGTTTATATCTCAACCTGATAAAAGCTATCTATGAGAAACCAAACTACTTCTAAAATCTTTTTTCTTACAGGATGGAAACACAAAGGAGATAGACAATTTCCTAGATACATATGAAATGCCAAAGCTGAGACAGAAGATAGAAGATAAACAAACCATATACCAATACCCCAGCCAACATTAAACTAAATGGGTAAAAGCTGAAGGTGCTCACTTTAAAATCGGGAACAACACAGGGATGTCAGCTGTGTGTGTGTCCACTCCTATTCAACATAGTTCTGGAAACATTAGCCAGAGCAATTAGCCAAGACAGAGAAATAAAAAGAATAAAGATTGTAAAAGAGGTGAAATAAGCCAGGCGTAGTGGTGCATGCCTATAATCCCAGCACTTGGGAGGCTGAGGCAGGAGGATTGTTGTGAGTTCGAGACCAGCCTGAGCTACAAAGTGAGTTTGAGGCCACCCTGAACTGTACAGTGAGACTCTGTCTCAAAAAAAAGACAAAAAAAATGAAATTATCATTATTTGCAGATAACATGACATTTTACACAGAGGACCCCCAAAAATCCACCAAGAGTCTTGTAGATTTCATCACCAAATTAGGCAACATAGCAGAATACAAAATCAACACCCAAAAATCTGTAATATTTTTGTACACAATGACCACACTGAGAGAGAAATTAGGGAAACTACATCTTTCACAATAACATCAAAAAAATTAAATACTGATGAATCAATCTCACAATGATGTAAAATATTTATAAAAATTACAGTACTCTGAGAAAAGAGATATAAAAGGGTTTGAGAAAATGGAAAAATATTCGATGCTTCTGGTTACAAAGAACTAACATTGTGAAAATGGCCAACTCCTAAAATTGTTATACAGATTATATGCAATCCTGATTAACATACCATTAGTATACCTCACAGAGCTAGGGAACACTTTCCTCAGATTCACTTGGAAGCAGAAGAGACTCAGAATATCAGAAACAACCCTGAGACACAAAGAAAGGGGAGAAGGTATCACAATCCCTGACCTGGAATTATACTATAAATCTATCATGATATAATCAGCATGATTTTGGCATAGAGACAGACCTGAGGATCAATGGAACAGACTAAAATATGCGGACACAACTACAAACACACTAAGCCACCTCATCTTTGATAAAGGGGCCAAACAGGCTCACTGGAAAAAAGCCTCTTTAATACATCATGCTGGAAAAGTGGCTTTCCACCCACTGAAGGCAAAAACTAGAGCCATGCCTATCACCACATATAATAATACAGTCAGAATCAATCAAAGATTTAAATATTGAAACAGAGACACTAAATTTCCTGGAGCAAAATTTAGGTAGAAATCTTAAAGACATAAGGGTAGGTAGTTTATGAACAAATATGAAATTATACAGGAAATACTTCAAGAATCGACAATTGGGATCTCAGCTGGCCAGATAGCTCAGCAGACTAAATCACCTGCTTAGGCAGAGTGCCCTCACCAGGGTTCAATCCCCATCATGCCATGCTGGCCCCACCCCCAGGGCACACTGAGCGGGCAATTAAGATTAGGCATGGTGGTGCGCACCTTATAGTCCCAGTGCTTGGGAGGCTGAAAACAGGAGAATCATTGTGAGTCCGATCTATAGTGAGACCCAGTAGACCCTGTACTAAATACATTTAAAAAAAAAATTGGACCTCATCTTTTTGAAAAGCTTCTGCACATAAAAGCAAATCTCCAACAGAGTAAAAAGAAAATACACAAACTGGGAAAAAATATAGGTTACTATCCATCCAACAAAGGCCTTCTATCTAGAACATATAAAGAATGAAAAATTAACAGGTCTCCCAAATTCAAAGACACAATGCAAAATGGGCATCTGAGATGAATATATACTTCTCAAAGGAAAAAGTACAAATGGCAAGTAAATATATGAAAACATGTTCAATATCACTGGTCATTCAAGAAATGTAAATTAAAACAATACTGAGATTCTATCTTATCCCAAACAGAATGGCTAATGTCAAGAAGTCAGCCAATAACAAATGCTAGAGGGGACGTAGGGGGAAAAGAACCATTCTCCATTGTTGGTGGGAATGCAGACTGGTACAACCATTATGAGTATCAGTGTGGAAAACCATCACAAAACTAGGATTAGAGATCCCATTCAAGCCAGCTATTCCCCTCCTGGGTATTTTTCCATAAGAAGTAATTCCACAGCAATCAATATATGTGCACCCATGTTTATAGCAAATCAGTTTGTCATAGCTACATCCTGGAAACAACAGATACTCATTAACTAAAGAATGGATAAAGCAGATGTGATATTTTTAGACAGTGGAGTATTATTCAGCTATAAAATAGGATCAATTGGAGGCTTTCGTAGGTAAATAAATGCAACTACAGAACATACTCTTAAGTGAAGTAAATTAGACCTGCATGTGCAAACATCATATTGTCTCCTTAGTGTGAGAACCTGAAAGAGAAAAATAGAACCTGATGGGTACAGTAGATACTGGGAAAAGGGAATGAACCTATTCAAAAGGAAAGAGTTACTGAATCGAGAAGGACAGGAGAAGGAGTGAGGGAAAGAGATTTATCTATGTATGTAAGCAGAATGGTTTGGAAAACTGTACTGTCCATTTCTGCTGGTCTATGGAAAAGAGTAGACAATACTTAATTTCATTTGCTTCCTTTTTTCAATTGATTCTCTTTTTTCTCTTCTTACTTTTTTATATATTTATTTCCTTTTTTTCTTTCTTCTTCTAATTTTACATGCATATATCTGGTAAATAATGGAACTGAAGACAACACTATGTATTACAACAAATACTGTGAAATTCATATTATTTTGTCAAGTGAAATTCTGTACCACTTGTAAATTTTTCTGTTTTAATTCTAATTTGTAGTCTCTTTTTAAAAAGTCCAAAATGTAGTACAACAGGGTTTTTTCTTGAGATAACAAGACTGGAAAATATTTTTGTTAAGTTTAAAATTAAGTGCACACTACTCCATTTTCTAATGATCACAGAAAATGCTTAAATTGATGAATAACAAGGTCTATTAAATCTCATACCCAGTTCTAAGAAGCAGAATTACTATAGGTAAAACATCAACAAAACCTTTTGTCCTTATGAACAAATGAGACCTTGAGTCAACTTCATAGCACTGTTTCCCTGGAAACCTAAAAATAGTGTTACTAGGCATTATTTCTTAGGATAAAAAAATGACAAAATGCAACTTACAGCAGAGAAACTATCGCTGAGCTATTAGTACCTTGCAGGAGACCACAGCTTTGGAGTCTTTGAGTGTGATGCTTCCCAAAGCTGGGCAAGCTCCTTGGCTATCATGAGCATATGTAGTTAGAAGAAATAGACGTGTTCATTTATGATATGAAGCTTTTTAAGCTGAGGGACCATATGCACGTTTCTCATCCCCTTGTCCCTGAAATGTCAAACTGGCAGGCAGAGGTTAGTCTGCTGGTTGGTGTGAGACCTGTGCAAATAATTCTTGCTGGAAAGGGATGCCTAATGCTGCCCTCTGGCAAGCGGCACTTCCTAGCTTATGTCTTTCTAGCTGTGTCTGATGCCTGCTGTGCCTTGTGGAAGTCTCATGAGTCAGAAATGTGAAAGAGCTACTGGTGGGCGCTGCAATAACTCAGTATACAATAAAGAATATTTAACACAGAATGGTAGTGAGTGCCTTCTACAACTGACGGGACACTCACCAGCCCTGCAGACATGTTTACCTCTGTCACTGTGGATAAGTCACTCTGAGTCACTCTTCAGTGCCACAGTTCAGGGTAGAGATGGTATCTGCTCCCATACGCTAGCAGAAAGGTTGTGGGTATAAGGAATATATGAATTATATCTTTTAAGGGAAAGACACTAGCCAAATAAAGGTATGCTGTGGTGGAGGTAGGGCTCCTACCTTTATTTCGGGTGTTTTTTTTATAATCTGATTTTTGCTTTCCTCACGGATAGATATGTGTGACTGCTCTTTCTAAAATAATGCTTTACATGTATTAAAGGTAAAGTTTCCATTTCTCTTGTACATTTGTTGCATTACACATAACTATTATATACAACAAATCAAAAGGAAATAAAGATCACAAGAGAACTTGGTCATTGTAGACAGAAATAAAAACTAGAAATATGTACATCATTCCCAAGAGAGAGGAAATTAGGATACTTACACTTAAATATTCTTGGCTCAAACCTTAAATGTATAGTCAAGAGCCACTCTTGGACAGTTACCATGGGCATGTATATTAATCTAGCCCTTAGATCTGTCAAAACCTGTATAAACCTGTGCTCTACCTAATGTGAGTTTCTAGACAAAATGTTTTCTCTAGATACACTTTTAAAAAGCCTAAATATAAAAAAATAAATAGGCCAGCAAACCTAATACCAAAAGAAAACTTTTAAGAACCAACACTCATCCTGAGCTTGCATACACTTGTCATTCAAATTTAAATCGCCAACAAAGAGCTGGGTGTGCTCAGCTTCCCTTTTGGATGAGATGCACCCGTTTGTCAGCGAACATGAGCATTTGTAGATGCTGAACAGCTTTGCAAGGAAAACAGTTCAGTACACCAATAACCAGAGCGCTAGATTTGGATGACAAAACTGCAGGGCTTTTTAAGACAAAAACGCCGAAATATTTAATAATCTGCAATTCTAATTCATTTCCCAGGAACACATGCAAAATTTTCAAAACGTCTGTAGCAGCCTATTTAAGCAGCCACAGAGTTACACATTCATTTTAACCCACATCAGCTGTATTTTTCTGGCTATTGAAGAAGAACCTATAGGAACATGAGGAGGAGGAAGTGAACATCCCACCCCCTACTATGCCTGCTTTTCTAACTGTATAATCTTCTCCACCGGGGTTGACTTTTATGTTTGAATCTACAACAACTAAATATCAGAGCCATTACCTACACTGATGCTACCCCTTCTGTGTCAGTAGAAAAAAATCCTCCCAATCAGAGTAGAATTCTTGTGAGTCCATTCCAAAGATGATAGGATAGCTGACCTCTAGCTTGTTATGCCATGAAGACTAAACATATATCCTATGTATACTAAGTTTAAAAATAATGTCAGATAACTGTAATTACTCCTTGAAGACATGTAGAAACTATCTTATTAATCTCTTCTAGGTTTTAGATACAGCCTGGTATATGAAAATAATTCTATAAATAAATGTGCAAATGGGTGAATAAGTATTAATATGGTAGCCAGCTAATCTCAGCAGCTACTAAAAATAATGCTCCTGCATTAGTGCATTTTCAGCTACAACCAAGAAATAATAGAATATAGACCAAAACTTGACATTTTTATCTGAATTAAAATGGAAATGATTTCAGGGTTGGTGCAGTGATTCAATTATGTTGTATAAATCAAAGGGGATTTTTTGCTCATGTTTTTTAACTCTTCCAACCTCAGTGTGTTAGCAACGCCTGCCTTCATGAACATAAGATGCCTGTAGGAGTTCCAACATAGTGTCATTACAGAAATAAAACATCCAAAACACAGAAGAAAGAAGTGAGCAGAATTATTTTTCCCAGAGGTCCTCCATGTCACCAAATGCTTACTTTTCACTGGCCAAGATTGCTTCTCTTGTGCACTGTCACACTGATCACCAACAAAGACTGAATACATGGAACTGGCATAAAACAATTCCCTACCTATAGAACAAACAGAAGACAAAGATACCATCTTCCTGCCCTACTTTACAAAACAAGAAGGGCATTCTATTTACACAAGGGAGAAGACATGGCTATAAGGTATAATATTTGCATGGCTACCTTAGAGTAATCTATAGCAGATTCTGAAAACTGAGCATTCTTTCAAAGCATTCATTCATTCAACAAATATTTGTTGAGTACTGAGCCTTTTGTAGACATTTACTTTCCATGATAAATATCACAGAATGAAATAGAGCTAATCCTCAGTGAATTTTTATTCCAGAAGAGGAAGACAGAAAAATGAACAACACATATTTAACAAATCAGTAGAATTGTGTGCATTACTAAAAACTACATTTGGTTCGCAGTGAAAAAATGCAATAGCATGGTAGTTAACTCCTGCCTTCCTGAAATGCAAACACAGAATTCATCCACAGACTGGAAAAGTTTGATTTGTTCTGCTTATACAACAGGACAATGGCTCAGCAGACAGCTTACCCAAAATGTCAGCATCCCCAAAACTACAGATGGTAAATCTCCTTAGAACAAATATTTGGAATTCAAATGTTCCAAGGGATGATTGTCTAAGTTTAAGAAAAGTCATAATTTCAAGAGTGATATTTTCTTTAGCATTAAAGAATCCAACAGAGAAGCACTTAAATCTCTGTGCAGAATTCTGAAAGGATTAAACTTTTATAAAATAGATCAACAAAACTGAAATATGTCTGACAGATTGAATAAAAAGAATTCTAAAACAAATAATTATTACTTTCTTCCTCATTGAAGGTGAGAAATGATTTAAATAAATATTTAACTTTAAATATATTCTTTCACAGTATTGAATGTAGAATTGAAAACTAAGTTTTCAGTCTTTATTATTTAATGTTCAATATATGATTTATTCACTAACATTCATTAGAATATGCTTTACTGACCACAGCAGCAGTTGTTTATTGTCTCAATATACTTGAGGTCCCTCTTTTAGAAGCTGATTTTTATTTTTATTTATTGATTTTTATTTTTATTTATTTATATTTATTTATTCATTTATTTATTTATTGTAGAATCAGGGACTGAACTCAGGCACTTGTGCTTGCCAGGCAAGTGCTTATTCTACTGAGCTATCTCCCCAGCACCTAGAAGCTGATTTTTAGCTGGACATATAGATGCCTAGAATAAAGATGTGATCTTCAAGTCTGCATTTCAGTTAGGACTTGTTATGTTACAGAAAAGTTATGTTATAGCTTTTCCTTCTGTAATATCCTTCAGAGGCAGCCAGAGTATATTCGTTACCCTGTCTCCCCAACTTCCACCTGATGGCTGTGTAAATTCAGTTCTAATGAAAGAATCTATCTCCTACAAAAAAAAAAAAATAATAATAACACCCATATCCTAGGAAGGGCAGAGCAGAAAACTAAAAATGTGGAGGACTTCACAGCACAGAGCCACCATACCTGCCTAGACTGCCATGTCTAAAATGAAACAAGGGGAAAACATAAAGCCCTACCTTTTCAAGTCCCTATTATTTGAAGCTTTTATATCACCTAATGACACAAGTACAACTTTTAAGACAGTGTTAAAGTAAATAAATACAAGTGACTAAGGCAGTGTTCTCACAAAGCCATCTTGAAATTTAGCAATGAATACCAACAAATAGAGTACCGTGTAGATTATGACATACAGGATCCCCCTCCCCTATTATATTCAAACCAACTCTCTTCCATTGAGAACAGCAATCATTTTTCTTTGAGGAAACTCTTCCCCCATAGCATGAACTCAAATTACTATATAATCCCCATTCCTGAGCCAACTTTCATTACTCAGGGATCAGAGCAGAGGTGGGAATAAAATCAAGCCTGAAAATTATGTTGTCAGTTATTATAACTGATTGAGGAATGGGCATATGAGTTTAACTTAGGCATTCAGAATCCCATTCTATTAAGCAGTTAACACTGCAATATGCTACATAAAAACAAATCTACAACTCAGGCAATAGTGAACATCTACCGTGGCTCTATGGGGCAGCAGAGTCTACCTAGCCTTAGGCTACAGGCTTGGCCCTGTTATGCACACATCTCTCATCTCTTCATACCAGCACATACATTGGTTTTTCTCAAGACAGGAACATAAGAATCCAGGCTAAACCACACAAGCACATTTACTATGCTTAATATGATCATTAATATGGTATGCTCATTCATATCTTATAATAAGGGAATGTTTGCTGCTCAAAGTCACACGTAAGAGGGAGCAGATGAAGAAGTGGAAATAACAATGCAACAGCTTTGCATACATCTTGAATTTTCAGTATCTTTAGGGTCATGGTACCAGAAAACTCCAATCTTCCTTGCTAAATATAAGAAGTACAAATTCAAAAGGCCAGAAAAGGCCACAATTGTGTAATGAGGAAGGCACAGAGCTATCACAAGTTGAAGAAGATAACATCTATGTTTGTTTTAGAATGGCCAGTGAAGGATGCACTGAAATGCTAGATAAGGGATAGACTGATGTAATAACAAGAGATTCCAGCCAGTATGGAGGAAGAGACCAGAACTTCTCTCAAAAGCAAACTCAACCAAGGAATGGTGATAAAATCCATTCACTCAGAAAAGTTGAGACAGAAAGACCACAAG
Organism: Ctenomys sociabilis; assembly: GCA_004027165.1. Classification (NCBI taxonomy): domain Eukaryota; kingdom Metazoa; phylum Chordata; class Mammalia; order Rodentia; family Ctenomyidae; genus Ctenomys; species Ctenomys sociabilis. Next base: position 12,804 of record PVKA01039006.1, read on the forward strand.
TTTGATCCTAGCCTGGGCAACTTGATGACTTGATGAAAACCTGACTCAAAATAAAAACTACAAGGGTTGGGGATATAATTCTATTGAAGCCTGTGGTTCAATCCCCAGTACAAGGGGACAGGGGTTAGCTCAGTGGCTTAAGCACCTGTCTGGCAAGCACAAAGTGTTCAATCTCTGGGGGGGAAAAAGATAACATAAAATTCAAAATAAATTCATAAACAGAACAAAGAACACCATCAACATAAGAAAATACAACCCAAAACTGTGCTGAGGAGGAATGAATTGAGCTTAGAGAGCATAGGGTGGCTAGGATTTAGAATCTGTAACAGTACTAAAAAGGATAAACTATATACTTAAGTATTTGGCTGAGTACTAAGCCATTCAAACGTAGAGTGAATCTCTAAGAACTTGAACAAAATAACCACAAAGGAAAGAATAATAAGGGGGACTATAAATGGAACACCTGCTTCAACTAATAGGAACGTATATTATTTGAGCTTTATTCAACTATGATATAGAATAGACACTGAACATCTGCGACATATGTTAGAGAGCCAGGAAGCCACTCCTGGTGGCACTAAAATATCCTAACAAGACAGCAGCCTAGACCTTCAAACCTTAAAAGGATCAAGCTGATGAATCCTAGGGAAATTGCTTCCCAAAGCAAAGTCCAGCCATTGCTAACACTTCAGATATTCAGTCAAGCATGGTGGTAGATGCCTGTAATCCCAGCACTAGGGAGGCTGAGGCAGGAGAATAGATATGAGTTTAAGCTGAGGGTGGGCTACAAAGTGGGCTTAAAGCTAGCCATAGTGAGACTCTGGCTCAAAAAAGACACACACACACACACACACACACACACACACACACACACTCAGATACTCAATTATTACTTTTATAATGCCAGAATAACTAACACAAAGTTAGTGGCTGAAAACAATACTTATTATTTCAAAGCTCCATAAGAAAGACATTGTAGAGAGTGGCTTAGTTTAGTCCTCTGTTTAGAATCTCATGAGGTTGAAATCAGTGTGTTCTTAGGTTATTGAAATGAGTTTCTCAATCCATTTAAGTTGTTGACTGAGTTTAGTTCCTTGTATATTAGCCCTGAGGTTCCCTTTTTTGCCTGAAGTCTGTTGGCAGCCTGCCATTGCTTCTAGAAAATGTCAAGTTCCTCTAATTCTTTCCAGTTGCTTTGACTTCCCTTCCTTATCTTTTTTTCTTTTTCATTAATTTTGAAAAAGAAAGAAATAACAATGAGACAGTTTCAAAACAGGTTAATAGGACAGTTATAATAATTAATGCATTGCATATTGTCTTCATAGTAGTTATTCAGAGTACAAGATACAGATGATATTTTGTCTAAACACTATTAATACAAACCTTTCTTCTTATTAAACTAAGAAAAAGTAGCTGTATAGCTATCTTAACTATTTTGTATATACTGATATATATAGCTCAGTGGAATAAGTGCTTGCCTGGCAAATGCAAGGTCCTGAGTTCAATGCTTTTTTTCTTTTTTGAACACAAATATCTGTTGTTAAGGTCCAAATGACTAGACTGGATTCCCTTCAATAACTCATACTACCTTACCTATTTTAAAGTCTGTCCTTATCCCAGGCAGACAACTTACATGAAAATTAATTTACTATCAACAAGGGCCTGCACAGACAAGGAAGTCAGCGTAGAAGATGAGAACACATCCCCGCTGTGGCTGGAGGTGCGTCTGCGGAAGGCAACACCTTGAAGGGAAACCCACAAGGGCCAGGTTTACACGCTTTCCTAAGGCATGAATGGAAGCTCAAAATTCTACTGCAGTTGGGACCGTGCTTTTGGGATTTCTCACAGAAACAAACCATTATCTCACCAGTGGTGAGGTCCTGTCCCACTCATTAAGACCAAAGCTAAGACTAATATTCAGACAAACATAAGATCAAGACTATAAATTATTAACAGATGAATGATGTTATCCATATTACCCTGCTTCCTTACTGGATCAGTACTAAATGGCTATGCTTGCAGTCTTATTGGTTGACCATAGTTTGAACCAGTTCGTACCCACTTTGTGACTCTGCCCTACGGAAACAACCCACGTGGAACCTGCCAATCTCCCACAAGCTATCTCTATTTCCCAATAGAAGTATCATGCTCTTAACCTCTTCTGTCCTTTGGAATTTATTAATTGATATCTTGGAGCACAAACTTGGTACATCTGACATCCAGTATACCAGGAATTATATCTCTCCTATTATCACAACCTTGATCACACTTGCAACAGTGCTTCTTTCAGGTTAGAAACATATTCCCAGGATCCAGAGATTTGGGTGTATGCATTTAGGGAGCTATTCTGCTGACGACACCCAACAATGCCACATGTACAATGGAGTGTTCAATCAAATAATATTAAATAAAATACAGGAAAATATTCTAGTACCCAAGAAGAAAAAGAAATTTGTCCATGGAAGCAAATAGTATTGATAAGATGATGAAACTAGTAGATAAGGACTTCATTTTTCTTCAATAAAACTTGCAAAGATTCTTTTTTCTCTTCCTTAGAAAAGACTATGACATTTTCTTTTATTTTTTTGAACAAAAAAATGAAAGTAATATACAGAAGTCATCGGAGAGTGAGTGATAGCATCAATTCCCTTTCCCATTTTTTAAAAATTGAAACATTTAACTGACACACTAAGACATAAAAATTATACATATTTATGGTGTTCTATGACATGTTTTGAAATATGTATTCATTGTATAATGTATCAGGCATTTGCAAATTATTTATGAAATTTTTTTACTGGAACATTTTAGATACACAGTGATAACGTTCTTCATAGGAATTTGTACCTGTTCATGATCTATCTTTCTTCTTTCCCCATTTCTTTCCCCTCCCTTCAATCTCCTTCCTGCTTGTTATTTATAAAAGCTGTTTCCCTTGTAGCTTCTATTCTTTTGTTCTTGTCCCTTTTTCATTTCCTCTCCCACCTCCCTTAGTCCCTTTCTCATTTAATTATTTTCTTCCCAATTCCCAATAAATAGATATCATGCATTTTGGTCCTTATTTACACTTTTGATTTCTCACACCAAGAAAACAATGTGATATTTACACGATTTACATGTGTGCCCGATTTATTTCACTTAGGAGTATGATCTCTAGGGGCATCCATTTACCTATAAATGACTTAATCTTATCTTTCTTTATGGCAGAATACTACTCTATTGCATCTAAACACACACACACACACACACACACACACATCGTATTCATCCATTCATCAGTTGATGGGCATTTGGGTTATATCCAAGAACTGGCTATTACAAATTAGCCCACTATAGATATGGATGTGCAAGTATCACTATGGTATGATGCTTTCAGTTCTCTTGGGAAGATACCAAGAGGAGGAATACCTGGATCAAATGGAAGATAAGGATTTTAAAATCGCCAATTTAAATTTATTTCATGGTTTAAAGAAAAACATAAAGTCACATTAAAAACGCCACCTAACAGAGAGCACTTAATGGGATGTCTAGCCGGGTATAGGGGGATTGGCTGATGCACTGCACATCTGAAGTGCAATCCCAGCCCTTGAGAGGCTACTCAGGAGGACTGTAGCAAGTTCACGTCCCACTTAAGCTACACAGATGCTGTCTCAAAACAATTTAAGAAACTGAATTTTATTGTTGAAAACTACAATACCTAAAAAGAAATTTTGAGTGGTTAATTTCAAACCAGATTACATGTTGTAGAAGGAAAAAAAAAAACAGTAATTTGAAGTTTAGAGAAACAATGCTGAAAAATAAAAGTGATCTCTGGCAGATCTTAGTCTAAAATATGCATAACTGCAATCCTGAGGTTAAAAATATTTTTCATAGATTTGATAAAAAGTATTGACCTAATATCAAAGAAACTCAACAACTCAAATAGTATAAACACAAGAAAACCAACAAGGATACATATTAATCCAATTACCAATACAAAGAATGATAAATATTGAAGCCAACTGAGAAAAAAAGATATATACTAGGGGAAAAGTTAAGAACTACTGCTGAATTCTAATCAGAAACAATACAAACCCAGAGGATACAACACACAATAGGTACCCCCACACCCTACAGGAAAATAAATTTAATTTAGGTCGTGTTTCCTAGAACTTCAGTCCATTGTCTGTAGCCCAAATGCAAAAGCAACATGGAAAAATGGCATGGCAGAGCAAAGATCCTTAGCTGAAAGAGGGCCAGATAAGAACAGCTTAGTGTCCACACGCACCATCCAGTTATGCCTCCGTGACCTACCCAGATCCATCAAGGAGTGTGCTTTACTAATTATCTAAGTATTCTTAATCCAATGAAGGAGACTAATCACGATTACCAGTTATATGTGGAATTGCACAGTGCTACAATTCTCTATTCAGTTAATAACATGCCCAAAAAAAATAAAAGTGAAATACAGGCATTTCAAACAAGCAAGCAGAAACTGAAAGGAGCCCTTACCAAAAGAGTTACACCTCTTCCATAATTTCATATACATGCAGTCAAACAGTGGGTGCTTTTGCGTCTGTGATTGACTAATTGCATTTAGTTGTGGGGTTTTTTTTTTGTTGTTTTTTTTTGTTTGTTTGTTTGTTTGAGATTCATGATGTTTTAACCTTTTCAAGTCGAGCTTACCTAAAAGGTGATATAATTTTTATCAAGTACAGCATAAAGCTTTTTCAGCAGGCAGGTCCAAACCTTTCCAAACCCTCTATTGCCCACAAGCAGGTTTCAACATCTCCTAAACTACATGGTCAGTTTTAGTCACCACCATTGCCCCAATTCTCTGATACCAAATGTTGTTTTAGTTGTTTTTCTCTTGCTGCTGAGATAAAATACTTGACACCCAACATGAATGGAGGAAAGGTTAATTTTGGCTCACGGTTTGCAAAGACTTCAGTCTATAGTTAGTGGGTTCCAAAGTAGGGTAACCTGGCAGAGGGGCATGACACGGGCCACCTTATGGCAAGCAGAAGGTAGCAGGATACTTGCAGTCATAGCAGCTTTCTGCCCTTGATTCACTATCTAGGCTCACTGGTTTAGGAAGAATGCCAAACCGAGCAGCAGACTAATTTAGTAACCACACACCCTTAATCGTACCTGCTCTTAGTCCTAGCCTTGCACAATGAATCAATCCCAGCACCAAGCGCCTCTGAAAAATCCCCACCTCATGAGGCTTTGGGGAGACAACTAAACACAAGCCACAATATGGGGTGGCTACACAAGTATACAATTTTGTCAAAACTCATCAAACTGTTCTATCAAAATGGGAAACTTCTACTTCTGTACATATTTTAAGGAGAGCAAGTACACAGTGTAAAATGACGACAAAAAAAAAGAGGTAACTGAGAACTGAAAATAATTTGAATACAAAGAAACTCAACAAACTCACTGGCTTTTGTAAATGTTTGAATCCTTTTTTAAAAAAATCACATTGAAAAGATAAGTGAAATCCATCATGGAAGACATTTCAGTCATCTTTACCTGCATGAGAAATTCCAATAGAAAAATTCCAGTAGCGTTGGGTCTGGGGAGATAGATTGGGGGTCTAGGCGCAACTGGGTGTGGTGGCCCATGCCTGCAATCCCAGCACTGGGGAGGCTAAGCCAAGAGGATTACTACGAGTGTGAGCTGCATACTGAGACCCTGTACCATATAAATAAATAAGATTTAAAAAAAAAGAAAGCCCATGGCCTTTTCTATTTGAGTTAATGCATCTTGTGTAACAATCACAGGGAGGGGGATCTTAGTACCCAGCAGGTTCTATCTGAAGAAATGTGAGGTAGGGTCTGAGGCTCCTATCAGGTGACGTTTGCGCCTCAGGCTCATCTGGTGTTCTTCAGGTAGCGTGGGCATAGCTCCCTTCCGGCACTGATGCTTCACAGCAAGCGACAGTTTGGTCCAGCAGTTTTCAAGCTCTATGGAGTCCACTCCTACCGTCATACTTACCCATAGAATGCCAATTCAGGCCCCTTTCTACTTATGACGGTAAACAGAACAGGTGCTTATGATGCTGCGCAAAGGGACAGGGGTCCTGTGAATCAATCGCCTTCAATTCAAATCAAAACTCTGCGATTTCTAACCTAAAGTGATAACTTGGGTTAGTTACTAGGTGGCAAAACAATTCCTATTTTGTTTTTTCCTAAACTACTGTGAAGACTGAAATAGGAACCCTAACTGAAAGTATCACCGGAACTACAACCTTTAAAAAAAAAAAAAGAAAAGAAAAACTTAAAAATTCCCGCAGTTTAACAAAGGGGTGGAGACTTTAAATCAGAGGTGGGGTTTGGGGATTATCCGGCAGGAGTGCAAGGAATGTACCAATTATTAGGGAGGTATGAACCCTTAAAAAAAAAATTCTGCAATAAAAAGGCACCTAAATTTAAAGTTATGAATAAACCAAGACACAAGAAATAGGACTTCTCTCAGGAGTCAAGTGACCTGCAGCTGGAAGCGCAGCGGTAGGATCTCGCTTTAGCCTCCAGCCCTCAAGCCGTGCGCTTCCACCCACGCACCCGCGGGCTTCCCCGCGCCCAGCCCCACTTTCCGGCCCCCGCTCCCCCGCCCCCGCCCGGGGCAGTAGTTTCCACTACGCTAAAGGGGACAGCAGCTAGGAACTCATCTATCTCCGCGCTCCACGGAGGGAGGATGTGAGAGGCCTCGCGGCAAAGAACGGTAAGAAACCCAGGCGCGAGAAATGAGCTCACAGTGAAATTCGAATCCCGGCCGGGGCCTCAGCGCGGAAGGCTCGGGGCCCGTCCGCGGCTGCCGCGGGGGCGCAGGCTTCGCCCGGGGACGCGCGGTCCTCCCCGCCGTCCGCGCGCTGTGGCGCCGGCGAGGGGGCGGGGCGCGCGGCTGCCGGCTGCCGGCTGCTCCTCGGCCGCCTCGCGGGCCGGAAACAATAGTTGAGCAGCTGGAGCGGCGGAGCCGGACCGTGGAGACGCCCAGCCCGCCCCGGCCTGCCTGC
>PVKA01039007.1:0-19848 GCA_004027165.1 Ctenomys sociabilis
CTTTCAAGAGCTTCCCGTGTGAATATATGTTTGTTCATGAACTCTTTACCTACCCCTATGTCTTCAAGAGTTCCTCCTACTTTGTCTTCCAGGAGATTGAGTGTTTCTGTTTTAACGTTTAGATCTTTAATCCATTTTGACTTTAACTTAGTGCATGGTACATAATTCTATGATAGGCAAGATCTGCACTAATGGTGGTTGGACAGGATATTATGTCGGCTTTTAGTGCTATGGTCATCCACTAGGTAAATAATTATTGAATTTTTGATATAATTCAGCTATAAAAAACCTGTAAATATAATATCATGTATGCACCTTGTACAATACCAAAACAGTATGAAAACAGTTTGCAATGATTAATTCATTGATTCTGTATGGTTAAGGTGTTTTGAAACTGTTTGATTGACATTTGTATTTTAATAAAATAAAAATAAATGGAGAAAAAAAATAAAGAAATTTTTTTTCCAAAGTATGATAGCAGAGAAATAGTAGATGAAATAGTAAGAATTGAAACCAGAATAAAATTGTGTGGAAATCCCACAAAAGAAAATTGATTTATTAAAAGACATGGAATAAAACATACAAAAGTGAATAAAATTACCTATTGAAGATAAAAAGAATGGAAAGAAGTATATCAAATATAAAGCTTTGTATGCTTAAGATCCTATTTCAAGCCACTTTACAGTTGTTTTTGTTCATTTGTTTGTTTTGTTTTGTTTTCCAAAGGTCTTATGGTGCAGCTTGGACTCACAGTGACCCTCTTGTTTTCAGCTTCCCCCGCACTGGGATTACAGACATGCACTATCGTGCGGGGACTCTGTCACAGGCTCTGTTTGCCAGAAGGTGGGGCCAGCATGGCCCGGGATATCGGGGAAGTGGGTGCACCTGAAAGTTTTAAAATTTGCTGTAGTTTATATTTCCATAGCAATGGTCAAGTATTGAATATCTGAGAAATGTACTGCTTAACAATTCTGAAAGAATGATTACATATAAATAACTTAAAGAATTATGCTACTGTGCACAAAACAGTCTTTTATAATTCCAGTTTCAAACTTTAAAAGTATTTATGTTGGGTTGTAAATATTTGTGAAAGGAAATTAGCAATTAACAACATTACCCCATTAATTAAGCTACACCCTGGATCAGCATTAAAAAAATACAACAAGGGCTAGGGATGTAGCTCAGCATAAAGTTCCTTGTTTCAACATTAGTAATAATAAAAAGTGATTTTGTGAAAAGATAATGCAATTTTCCAGAGGAAATTTCACATATCCAGTAGACAAATTGAATAGTGATATAAGAATCAGCATTATGTTCATTTAGGCAGTTTATGGCAAAACAAGTATTAATTTCCTTACTAATAATATCGGTTTGGGTGTTTCCTCTGGACTCCCCTTTTGGGAATAGTCCACTTTTCCTTTATGGATGAATTATACTTGTAGTTGGATAGGAGACATTATCAGAAAATATTGCTTAGATGCTTAAAAATATTACAGTAAAAAAACATGCTCTTAATCCCTCTCAAAATACTTCTTTTCAGCTTTGAACACACTTATTCAATCATTCTTTGACTTTCTGAAGCAATTTTGAAAGTCTCTTTTCTTGAGAATCTTTAGGTGTACTTTATGGTTTTGTGAATTCTCTAAAATAATTCGAAAAGCATTTCTTCACAAGAACATTTTGACTTTGAGGAAAAGTCCCATAATAGCACATGTTCAAATGGCTAAGGAGGATGAGAATGCTCCATAGTGTTTTCACAAGCCCATCTTTCCACTGGATGGCATTCAGCAGCAGCATTCCTATACTTTTCTTGCGCAGTATAAAGGTATTCATTCCAAATAGAAGACTGAAAACTTCTTCCAAAGGTGATAAGAACAGTGGAATAAATATACTCACTGGTAGAGGGAATAGTTTGAGGTAGAATTAGTGGCATTACGTCTCTTAGTATGTGTCTTAGTGTGCTGTGTGTGTGTGTGTCTGTGTGTGTGTGTGTGAGCTGTGTGTGTTTGTGTGTGTGTGTGTGTGTCTGTGTGTGTGTGTGTGTGTGTGTGTGTGTGACCAGCTCAGCCCACTCTGGAAACAGGTGGGGCTGGCATGACATTTGGTAGCAGGACATGGACCGCAGTCCCTGCACTTGCCTAAGATTGCCTAAGTAGGCCCTTTGGAGAGCTGAGCTAGCTCACCAATCCCACATAACTTTTTTTTTTTTTGAGTTCAAACTTACAATGCACCTCCAAAAGGTGCATGGGCTAGAGGTTTGATCCCCAGGCCTGCCATGCCAGCCCTGCCCCTGGGGATCTCTGAGATGGCAATTGACACGGGGCATGGTGGCCCATGCCTGTAATCCCAGCTCTTGGAAGGCTGTAAACAGGTGGGTCAGTAGGAGTCCAAACATATTTTATCAAGTTCTCTCTAGTTCCGAGTTGGTATGAGTTTTTAACAAATGAAAACCAATATAGAGAACAGAGAAAGTTTAAAATTGTCAAAGATGATAGTATCTGTTTAGCAAGGGAGAGAGAAATTTGTGTTTTTCAATACTGAAACAAGTTATCTAACATTATTAAGAGGAAAAGTCTTTACAAAAACATTCTTCCTTTAGGGATGTGAATCATTTCTCATGATCCTTCCTTCTCCATGACAGGACCAGGCAGACAGTGTTACAATGGAGAGAAGATCTTGCACACATTCAGCTCACTCACGCCTTTATCTTGATCTTCTCAATACCTCTAGGATACTGAGTAGAAAATGTAAGTTGCTTTAGTTATTGTAACCAAAAGGGACAAAGGATGATAGTAGTAGACCAAAAGAAGATGATAAATAAATTATTAGAAGCTCAAGGGTCTAAGATCAGCCTTGCAAACATAACATCCAGATTCTATCCCTGATACCTCATGCCATGCTGGCCTTGAATCCAGGCAAGCTGTGAGGGCCACTGGAACCCTGTATGGTTGTGTCTACCTATAATCCCAGTGATGAGGAGGCTGAGACAGGAGGATCAGTACGAGTCTGAGCTACATAGTGACTCTGTACCAAATATATTTAAGAAAAGCACACCAGGAAAAGAAAGAAAACTAATATAACTCATATTTTTACTTGACATGAAATATAGATAATATTGTAAGAAAAGCACTACAATGCAGGTTTATTAAAATTCATAATATGGAAATAAGTAATTACAGCAGATTGAGCATATTAATTTAAATAAGTGAAATCAGTATATCAAAATATCTTCCAAAAATTAGGTAGCTATGGGAAATTACATGAAATTTTATTTATTTTAAAGTAAAAGAAACATAAACATGCTATAAATTTGAGGAAATTTTGTTAATAAAGCACAAGAAATTAAAGTTAAAGGAAGAACTAGTTCCAAGAGAGAAGGACTATAGGTTGTAGGACAAATTCTTGTCTGGTTAATGTTTAGATGTCCTCCCAACACTCATGAGGTCATGGGACTTTTTCAAGGTGGCTGAAGCTAGAGCATATGATGCCACTGTTAAAGGTGTGTGATTGCTAAATCAGCCCATCAATTGGTTTGTACTCCCCTAATACCTGAAAGCTGGAAAAAAATAAAAGGAGAAATAAGAAGCCATTGAGCTCTCTTGTTTATTCTGTCTTTGGTCACCAGGACAGTTGTTCTTTTGGTATTGTGCCACTCTATTTTAGAGTCCACTATAGACTGAACCTCTGTAAATGATGTGCTGAAGAAAGGTGAGCTCCTTTAACTTTGAGTGGTGGATATTTTGTCTCAATAAAGAGAAAGGTAACTAAGACAATGAACCTTGAAAAAGCCACGGATTATCTCAAAGTAGAGATAAAATTAATACGGTTAGATGAATATATACAGATTCAATTTTAAAAAATCTCAATTTTCACTGAAAACACTGCATGTATATTGATAAAATTATTTACAAAAATTAGTCTTGAAGGAAAAACCATTAAAAAGGATTTTAACTTAGATACACTATAAAACAATGATGAATTCATATGCACTTGAATATCCAATACCTAATATTTACTGCAATTTGCAGTAGTTCGCCTGGAAGTCAGATAAGAGATTTTGCTTATTATTACGTTTTTCATATGTGTATATATTTGGATATAAGCACAGGAAAAGAAACTCTGACATTTAATATTTCTTATTATCACCTTTTAAAAGTGGTATAATTATTCTGGTTCAAATAAGAGCATCTATTTAACTTGTACCATGAAGTGTGCATGTTATCAAAAGCAGTAAGATATGTGGAAGACGTTAATGTGAATACTCACTTTGCACAAATTTTTCTGTTATGATAAATTAGTTTAATTACTGAATAAACATAAATAAGTGTGCCTCTGTTTTTCCAACTCAAGTGTATCTCTCAAAATGAATACTATTATGTGTAATACAGAATCAAGACTTTTGTACAACATTAATACCAAATATTTTATTTACTATACTTAGTAGTTGACATAACATGACTTTGTGTGTGTGTGTGTGTGTGTGTGTGTGTGTGTGTGTGTGTGGTACTAAGGTTTGAACTTAGGGCCTTGAGCTTGCCAGGAAGGTGCCTATGCCTCTCAGCTATATCCCCACCCTAACTTGTCTATTTATCAACAGTTTATCAGACAAATTTTTGGTTTTTTTTCCTTAAAGGATATTAAGATGTAATTTTAAAATTTTGTTCAGTATGCTGCTTTCATATTTAATTATTTTGTCCTCATATTTAACATAATTAGGTAAGTATGGGAACCTGACAGTTTTTAATGAAAATAATATCAGAACTCAATTTTGAAATTAATAACAGAAACCTAAGACATAAGTAAATGTTTGTTTTAGATTTTTATCAATGTGTAACCTGAATAAAATACTTTAAAATTTTGAAGGCTTTTTTTCTCTGTCACAAGTATTATTTATATTATTGTGTTCCCAACTTATGCATATTATCTTCTCACTGTAATACTAGGAAATAAGAATATCTTAGAACTGAATGTTCTCTTAAACAGATAATTAATGACCAGGGAGATTGCTCAGTGTAATAAAGTGCTTCCCTGGCAAGTGTAAGGGCCTTAGTTCAATCCGTGGTTCCACCAAAACAAAACAAAAACCCACAGAATTAATATAGTTTCATTAATCACTTGTCTGTTCATTCATAAAGTGTTAGTTAGTAACTTGTTGGAGCAGATGATCCAAGACCTCAAAGCTAAAGAGTGAATTATTTGGTGAAGAGACTGCATTCTCTGTAGATTCCTAATTGAAGAAAATGAGTCATATGCATATATTGTTTATAGTACATAATATGCAGATGAGGTATTGGAAACCACAGTTGTTCCTAAACGTAAGAAAAATAGGCTATAGTTGTCAAGAACTCAGTATTGACTTTGCAAACTGAATCACAAAAACAAAACCAAGTGTGAGTGATTTTTTGACTCCTTCAGATCTGCCAGCATCAGGGAACATGATGCCCTTAAAGTCACATCTAAGTAGTCCAAGCAACTCTATTTGTCTGAACACCGAAATATAGTAAACATAGGAGATTAGATGGGAAAATCACAACAGTTGAAAGCCACTTTCAGCACTGGTAATTTTAAGCACAAAAATGTGATTCTAAGGTAGTAGACAGAGAAAATAACATAAAACAACATCAAAAAACATAAAAATGTGCTCTGTTGCAAAAATATCACACAGTAATTCCCAGAATATCCATGACTATGATAGAGGAAGGATGGATGGGTGATCATGGGTAGACGGTTGGATGGATACATAAGGAGGCAGAAAAAGAGATACGAATTTTATTGAGTACTAATTTTTTCCTGGTCATGATGTGCTTCAAATCTGACGAATTAGTGGATGAAAATAGATCAAAATAACTTGAACAATGTCCTTTTAGGATCAAAATTTTAGTAGTGAAAAAAATTTCTAGGGTAACATAAAGTGTATCAACGTTATTGCATGATTTCCAGCATCATTCTGCACAAATGTACTTACTTCGTGAGGAATTTTGAGGGGATATGACTGCTATTTCTGACAACATCTGAGATATACTGGCATTCCAGGGCTCTTGCAGGCTCATTAGGAACTCTGTCATTATTCTAGGGTGCACTCATCCAAGCATTCACTATGCTGCAATTTATTCATAATCATTTTAGTATTATGTACTTCTAGTATTTAAGGTCTGAAAAGATAGCCTGAAATATAGGTTTCAGTAAGTTATTGCAAACTCAATAGATTTTCATATAAAATATTGGCTGATATTTAAACTGTGTCTAGTTTTCCTTCCTTAGGCTGTAACAATATTTCGTTCTTTTCTCTATGGAACAGATAATTCAAATTCCTTAAATCCCTACCTGGAAAATTATTGGTTTTATTTTTTAAACTGATCAGAAATAATTGCATAACTAGCTTGCTTTGATCTCTGTATACACTGTTAAGGGACTTTATCGGCTGTACACATGTTTAAAATTTGTTGTCACTGCATTCTTATAATACTCACTGCTTGCTTATTAATTAGTATAATTGTAGAGCAAAATATGTTTTTGATGTGGGTGTACTGCCCTTCATATTTTGTTATTGATTTTAAAAACACTATATATTATACTCTCATGGTTATGTATTTACACTTTTTAACACATAAAAGTAAAAAGAACTATCACAAATCATGAACAAACATATGTAATAGACAAACTCCCTCTTTGAATACTATAACTTTTTATTCACTTTCAGAAAATACGAACACTCATTATCCTTTACTACTCATTACAAACTTTATCGCTTTTGTTGATCAAACTTGTACAGTGGGACCTGCATTTTATTTACTTTTTATTTTTATTATTATCATTTTTTGATGTATTTGGTTATTGCAGGGTCTCATTATGCAGCTCAAATTCGTGGTGATCCTCCCGCTTTTAGCCTTCCCAAAACTGAGATTATGGGCCTGTGCGACTACACCTACAGGGGCTCTGGCCAGCTCACCAGTAGTCCTGAGTGGGGCTGGCAGGGCACATGAGGCCTGAGGTGGAACAGCAGTCCCTGCACTTGGCTAAGCTTGCCTAACCAGGAGGTTTAGTCTGCTGAGACATCTTGCAGACCCAGGACCTGAATTTTAACACCTTCTTCTCTGCTTACTATTATGTGAAAACTATTAATGATATTCATTACTTTGGTAATACTAAGGAGCTTCCAAATCATAATTTTAAATTTAAAATTAAAGGAAGCAAAAAAAAACCCCAATCATTTCATTAATTTAGGTAAAATTATTCACCAGGCTAGTAAATAAGTTGCATTTTTTTTCTTTAAAATTATGATATACATGACACAGTGTTGTTGAAATCAAATTAAAAGAAAAGTAATGACAATAGCAAGCCTTTTTATATTACTTTGATTCTTCATTTCACTCTGTTTTTACATCAGTCAACAATTAAAACATTAGCAGGAATATAGTGGACTTTTGTGTGTGTCCAACATTTGAATAATGTGTTATTTTCTGGAAGAACTACTAGGATATTTTGATTAGTTAATTTAAAATGCTATATTAAAATATATGTGCAAGTTACTCTTGCATGGCAGAACAAAGGAACTAACATAAGATTCCTCAGTTATATTTGGGCTGGCAAGATAGCTCAGCGGTCTAGAGCGCCTCCCAGGGACCGCGGTTCGAGCCCCAGCACCACATACCATGCCAGCCCCTCCCCTCAGTTATATTTGGCACTGTTTTATAAGACAACTTTTAGATAGATTAAAACATCTGATTGGTGGAAATACATGAGCTGTGATTGGTCGAAACTGGTTGCTTAGTTATCAGAATGTATAGATAGGTGAATTAAATTTTAATTATGCATCAGAATAGGATAAGATTAAATATGCAAAATGGCATTTTTGGGTCATACTGACAAGTCAAAAACAGGATGGTTTGGGTCAAATTTATTTTGAGCATCATATGTAATCTATTTTTTAATCTCTCTTTTAGTATGTCCAACTCATTCATTTGCTCTAATTTTTAAGCATACTGGTATCAATTTGACTTCCTATGGTATCAAGTATTGCCTATCCATTTTGTAAATGATGTTGTGTTTAAATACTATTTGATCTCAGTTGTTTTTGGCTATCAATTAAATATCATTAGATGTTAAACTTCCCCCCTGAAAGATCTTGGAAGTAATTATATCTTAACTTGCAGAAGCAGATTGTACAATTCAGAAGATTAAATCAGAAAGTAATTTTATTTGTAATACCTCTATGAGAGTAGTTCCCTCAATTAATTATGTTATAGCTTTTGTGTATGTTTTTGAATTAAATTTGGTCAATTTTTGGTGATTTTACATACAATTCATTGGCAATGTTGATCTGTAGTTTCATTTATAATGTTTTCTTACTTAGAATAATACTCGCCTCATAAAAGTGATGGCAAAATATTGCTCCCTGTAAAAGTATGCATTGTACCTTTCTTAGATGTTTTTAAATTTTTAACAGAATTCACAAGTGAACCAATTTGAATCACATACTTTCCATTGTAGGTAATTAAGTATTGTTTTGATAAGTTAAATAGATATTAACCTACAAAGAAAGTTAAATTCTCATATGAGTTATGATATAGTATGTCTTTCAAGGATTTTCTCCATTTCATTTAGCTTCTCAAATATGTGGATGTAAAGTTTTTAACAGTGCTAGTTCATCAGCTATATAGTACTGTATTTCCTTCATTTTTTTATTGTACAAAGTTATGTGACCTTTTTTATTTAAGGTGAAATAAAACAAAAGTTGATTGAGTATGAATTTTTCTTGAAACTTTTTTCATTTCACTGACTTTTCTCTATTAATTTTATTGATTCCAGTGCTTATTTTATTATTTATTTTAATCTGCTTAATACTTTTCTTATTTAACTTAGAAATTAATATTTTTTGTTTCTTAAAACTATATCCTATGTTGCTAAGTTCTGATTTTCTTTTTTTATTTTACAGAAGGGTCTACAGGTGTTCAGGGTCGCATTACTAGACTGGACTCATAGTGATACTCCTGTTTACAGCCTCCCAAGAGATGGGATTTACGGGCATGCACCACCATGAATAGTCTCTATTGACTTCTCAGGGTATCCCTGGGGTAGCATAGATTGGGGAACTAAGCCCTGGCTCCTGCACTTGCTTACATGCCCTTTAAAGTGCTGAGCTATTTGGCTGGGCCTGTTAAGACCAGTTTTGACAAATAATTTTCTTGTGAAGAACTTTGGAATTTTCACAAGGACAGTCTTCTGTCTCTAGTTTTTTTCAACATTTGGGAATGCCATTTTTCTTCTTTTCTGTAGGATAACATTGTAGGTTACACAATTCTAGGCTTTTTTTTTGCTCTTAGCAACATTATGTAGTTATTGCTATGCTTTAATTGCTTGTATTTCATCTGAGACAAAAAAAGATACATTTTTAAATGTAGTACAAAGGAAACTCAGTAATCACTGGATCTTAAAGGTACATTTCAGAAATTAATTACCATTGTTTACTTCAATGTTATCCTTTATGTTTGGTTTTAATGCAGTTTGAATGATATGCCTAAATTTAGTGTTTTAAGCAATTATTTTGTTACATGTTTCCTAAATTATTTCAATGTTTGTTTCGGTGTCTAATTTAATACTGTATGAATTCTACACAGAACCCAGGCCTGGCATGTGAGTGGAACTGGCTGGGGCCTGCTGGGTACTCATATGACCCAGAACCTAGGCCAAGCATGTGAGTAGAATTTCCTCCATCAGACAGGCCTAGTGTGGAACACTGCAACAGAAGTCCCTGCAGAGAGGCTAGAGGTAAGTCCCACCCAGCTGATCCAGGAGCAGAACATCTTCTCAGAGTGTCACAGAAGGTTCACTTCCAAGAGCTGCAGCAGGAAAAGGTGGAGCACAGCAGCCAGACCCAAGCCACACCCACCTGAATGAGTTTGAACTTGATATATCCAGACCAGGTGCTAAGTTAATAACTCTGTCTAAGCTCTACACCAAAGTTCAGAAGACGGTGCTATATAAAATGACAAAGAGAAGGAGCAAAATGAATTCTCAGGACCAGAGCCCACCCAGCACAAATGCAGGAGACTATAGCATAGAAGGAATTGGAAATCACACACCAGAAGTCTGAAATAGCATTGAAAGTAATGAAACAACTCTAGAAAGTTATAGAGGAACTTAGATCAGAAATAATTTCTGAAGTAGAAAAGTAAAGGATAATGGAAGAAGTACTAAGTGCTTCTAAAGTAGTCACTGGTAAAAATAAAATAGAGGAGAAAAGAAAAATGATGGAATCTTCAATGAGCAATATAGAAAGACATAGAATGCATGAAGCAGAGTCATAGTACTATATAGGAAATTAAAACCTCGATCACAAGCTGGCAAAAACATTTGAATGAAAGTGAAAATAGGCTTTCAGGCATTAAAGACACCATTTCAGCTAGTGAAAAGATAAGAAAAGACTTCTTAAAAATAACTAAGTTGCAGGAAAAAAAATTCAACATCTTCAAGACAATGCAAAGATTAACAATATAAGACTAATAGGCATGAGTGGGAAAGAAGGAGTCAGTACAAATGAAACAAGAGAAACATGGACAGAAGTAATATCAGAAAACTTCCTAAATATGGGGAAATAATCTGACATTCAGTAACTGAAGCATATAGAACTCCAAATAACATCAACCCATTTAAAAGCACTCCAAGACATATAATAATCACAATCCCATAAATTCAGCACAGGAACAGTGTACTAAAAGCTGCTAAAGAACAGAAACAGATCATTCTGTAGAATACCTTTTAGTAGTCTGTGTAGGGTTTATTTTTCATCATGGAATTCTTTAATTGCTCTTTTTTTTTTCAAAATTAAGAAAGGTTTATTTAGCTCACAGTGGAGGTTTCAGTACATACTCGGCTGGCTGCAAGGCAGAGTGGCACATGTGGAGGGCAGCCAATCGTGGTGGCAGAAAACAGCAAACAGCGAAGGAAAGAGAAGCAGCAAACCTCTCTCCCTTCCTTGCATTTGAATGCAGATTACCTGCCCCAGGATGAGTGTAGCACTCAAACCCAAAATCCCAGTATTGGATCAAGAATTAATCACAAACTCTAAAAGCTACCCCATGACTCCATGAGACTTTGAGGGAACAACTAGACACAAACCATAAGACATGGTATATTCTGGCAAATGGTCCACATACATTTATAGAAAATATATATTCTTCTGTTACAGTTATTGTACAGGTCCAGCTGGATTACATTGTTATTCAAGTCTGATTTCCACAGTGGGTGAACTATTCTACACTCCCACCAATAGTGGAGAATGATTCTTTTTTCCCCCCACAGTCCTGCCAGCATTTTTTTATTTTTATTTTTAAAGGAAAATCTATCAGAATAATGGCGGATTTCTATTCACAAACCATCAAGTTAAGAAGAGAATGGAGCAAAGTACTGCAAGTCTTGTAAGAAAACGAATTCCAAACAAGACTAATATATCTTGCAAAACTCTCTTTCAAGTACAACGGAGAAGTGAAATACTTCTGTGACAAAGAGCAACTAAAGAGGGGCCCAGGGATAGGGGATATAGCTCAGTAGAATAAGCAATTGCCTGGCAAGCACAAGGGCCTGATTTCAACACCAGGTTCTGCCAAAAAAAAAAAAAAAAAAAAAAAAAAAAAAAAAAAAAAAAAAAAAAAAAAAAAAAAAAAAAAAAAAAAAAAAAAAAAAAAAAAAAAAAAAAAAAAAAAGAACAATTAAAGAATTTCATGATGACAAAGTAAAGCCTACACAGACTATAAAAGATATTCTACGGAGGGATCAAAATGACCACAACTCCATGAATGAGAATGGAAATAACCCACTAAATAGGGCAAATAACTAAACAAATTAGAATAAAGGTGGAGAAAAGCAATCTTTCAGTTATTCTTTTGTATATAGCTGCAAAACATTTCCATCAGTATAGTCTACAGATGGATTTCTCTGAACCCTATGGTTCATAATTCTATGCAGGTCTAGAGGGTGGATATCAAGGAAGAAGCAGTAGCTCATACCACAAGTGACACCTGGCCACCAGTAGGCATCAAACACTGTCCATGTCCACCACATACTAGAACTTTGTGTGATACGCTATCCCCAGACTGTTAGAAGTGCTGGTCATATATTTTCTATTCCAGTATTTATCTTTTTATTCTTTTATTTTTTAAACTTATTTTTTATTTTATTGAAGTACAAATGTCACTCAGACAGTTTCAAGACACCTTAACAAGACAGATTCGATAAATTAATACATTGCAAACTGTTTTCATAATGTTTTGGTATCATATAAGGTGCATACATGATATTATATTTACACATATTATTTTAGCAGATGTCTCTTATCAGTAAATTAAGAGTGTAGCTGCTTACTTATCTTATTTTTTATGCCTGAATTATATCAAAAATTCAATAATTATTTTCCTAGTGGATGACCATAGTACTAGAAGCCGACATAATATCCTGTCCAACCACCATTAGTGCAGGTCTTGCCTCTCATAGGATTATGAAGAAGCACAGTGTTATCTATCCCAACTGTACTGTCTATACACACACATCATGATTTTTTTCTTTCTATACCCATTCCTTTGTTCTACACCTGTCAAAGGTGGACACTCCATTGTCATTCAACTTACTTAGGTGCTTGAACTCGACACCACAAGCCATCACAGTCCAGCATTCCACAACAATAGTGAGTTATTCAAAGAAGTTGTCAACCATAGCCATTGACAGCTCAGCTTAATATTAAAGCCCCACGATGTATCCTTCATTTTTATACTTTTCTGCTGGATGGTTAAGACCTAGCTAGAGCAAGACTTATATAACAATATATGAACTTTATATTTCTTATGTGGTCAGTAAAGTCCTCACAGGGTTTATCTTGCAGTCCTGTACATTATTCTGTAGATCCTTTGTCTGTGTCATCCATGTGGATGAGTCATGGCCAATGCTTGATGAGTTTGCTCTCCGTGAGAGCTTGAGCGAAAGTTTTCTCTTCATGTGACTCTCCCCAGGCACACTAGAAAGAGATTGAAGTTCTTAAGTTTTATTCGTACCAATTCTTTCACATCATGAAAAATTTTTTTAGTTCAATTGTCATGAAATAGTTAACTTTTAATTAATTAATATTTAATTTTCTGAATTTTTAATCTCAATGTTGGTTATGAAATTTATACTGTATTTTTGACTTACAATCAACTTCAAAGACATGATATGATATTTTCTTCTAGTATAAGAAATTTTAAAATGTATATTTCCATTTTCCACTGACTTTGTATTACTTCTTCTTTGCTTTTTACACACACACACACACACACACACATATGAAAAAATATGTATATAACCCAACAGAAGATTGATACTGTTTTGTAGAAATCTTCAATGACGTTTTAAATGGGTTTCTCTAATATATTTTACATTGTCCTGCATAACTATCATTTTGAGAGCTCTTTATTCTTTATCCAGTACAGTACAGCAACTTCTCTTGCCTTCTATATGCTACATCTGGAGGTATTACAGTATTTTGAATTTGTATAACTGGAAAATATTTTACTTACAGTTTTCAAAGGTATGTGTGCTTAGCACACAATTCATTGAGTACAGATTTTTTTTCTTTCAGTCCTTTGAATTAATTAGTCTAATTTCTTACTTGTTTTTCCTTTTTTTATTTCTAATGTAGAATAAGATGTTATTTAATGTTGTTCTTTGATAGCTAATTTTTCTGTGTATATGCTTCAATGATTTTTCTTCTCTACAATAAGATTTAGATAATTTCACGTTTATTTATGTTGGTATGATTCTATTCAAATTTCCAAAAATTCATTTTTCTTACAAATGTGGTGTTATAGTTTTAACTAAATTCAGAAATTTTAAATCTTTAAATATTTATTTCCTGCCCGTTTCTACTTTGAGAATGCTAACTATATGAATATAGTTAGAAGTCATATAGCTTTGAACAGTGAACTATTATATGACTGATCTGTAAATTCTTCTTCATTTTTATTTTGGACTATTTTTACTTTTATATTCGTTTAAGTTTGTAAATAATTTATTAACAATGTATAATCAAATATTAATCTCATGCTATGTACTCATATCAGAAATATTTCTCTAAAATTCACTCTGTCTACATCTTATAACTTTCACATTTCAATATTTGTCTACAATTTTTAATATGCTATATAATTATTGATCTTCAATAAAGTTAATGAGAAAAATAATATGTGATTTTGATATCTATTTTTCAGGTTTTTTTATGTTTCTATTGTCATACATTGAATCTCAGAGATATTTTGTTTAAGACAAGATTAAAGGTTATAAAATATGATCATTAGATGTGTGGTAATTAGGTAAGTGCTTCATTGTTCAATTTTTCTAGTTATTTCCTTTTATTTTAGATGTATGATATCTTAAATCTAGACTATGAATATCTTTTCCATTTATAAATGTTCATTAAAATTATTTTCTTGGATGATTTTTAGAGCTATGCTGTCAGATACAGGTAGCCAAATTTTAATACTTAACTTTCTATTCATTTTGTGTATGAAAATTTTTCCTCATAACAGTTTATATAAGTGAATCTTGTGTATGTAACCCTCTTACGATAAAACTGTCAGCCTTACCTTTTCCAGTCCTTCATTTTTAATAGAGAGGGAATTGTTCCTAACATTATTGTCACGTAATTAAAATACAAATATAGATATATCCTGCTTAATGGAGGGTGCACTAGTTATGAAAATGACAGATCCACTGCAGCATCTTGAGGTAAGAAGTTATTTAGTTTAAGAAATTCTTTGTTAAATTATTTTAGGACATGATGCTGGATGTGGGAGATTTTATCATGCTAGCACTGTCAAAAAAAAGTTTCAGGAGGTCAGACAAGATACAGTCCCCACTGTTAGGTAAAAATACATGTAAGTCTGGAAATAAGGTAGACTGAAGAGTTTAAAAAATCTCTAACCTGAGAGTAGTATATCATTTTTGTCTGGTAAAATGGTATGCTTTACATTATCTAGTATCTGTCGTTTGGTCAGGAAATACTTAACTCTTTTTCAATATTTGGAATAAATGATAAATATTACTATTGATAATGCTAAACCATAAATATTAATAATAATATACAGCTATCTATAGCATTATTAAAAGTTAGCTAAATAATAAATATTAATATCAATTGAGGCTAATGCTACAGAGAAATAAACTGTCTTCACGGAATGTGTTATTAAGCAAGACAAATCATGCAGTTTTCAGTGGCCCTTTAATCAGCCCCCTTAGCTGCCCTCTCGACTTCCCTTTGAGAGTCCGACTCCATCACATAAATGTTGGCCGAAGGTCTATTTGTAGCTGTAGTTCACTAAGGGAGAGCAAAATCTTCTAAAACCTTTCAGTAATGTTGAGCTTTGGAAGAAAAGGAAGCGTGCGACGGAAGGGAACTTAGTGTCTTAGAGAATGTTGTAGGAAAAGCAACTTGTTGAAAAGGAAAAGGATAAAGAGTGCTGCTTTGTGATTTCTTTCAAGTTTCCTCATATTGGCAGAGCCTGGAAAACGCTGTGTAAAGAGATAAAGTAAGAGCTTGGATGCCACACAAGATTAACTCGACGATCGCGATAAGAGCATTTAATCAATGGCAAAGCCAGCTTGAGCAGCAGATCAGATCACAGTGACTGGAGGGAAATGCACGAAGCCCATTAATGATTCCTCTTTACCTTTTAAGAACAGTCGCGGTAATGTTTTGCATTTTGATAGCTTCTTTGATCAAAAGTTTGCAAACTCTTAACATATTTTAAGATATTAAACCTTGTACTATAGATAGGACTTCAATCGGAATTTTCTAAAGGGTAGTCTGTTCAGCTTTCTGTTGGAGAAAATGCAAGATGAGTGGAGATTAGAGATACTTTTGAAAACATCCCACAGCACAAACCTTGTGGAGTACAAGGTTATGGTTTATGTAAAAGCTGATAGAGTTTCATGATAATCAAAATCTTCGCTAGGTAATGATCTCATTTACACAGAGACAAAGTATTATGTTAAATACTAATCACCAAAAATGAGTCACACGTAAGTCTTCTTACAGCCAATAAATAGTAGCAAGATAGAACTGGAAAAATAGCAGACATAGTAGTACATCCTTTTGTTCATAATACGTGAGCCTCCAACTGTATTATAATAATCCAGGCATTTAAATGTGGAATAATTGCACCGTAAATGTTTTTTTCTTCTTTTTACTTGTGATGTGTAGTTAGGACAACTATACTAGTAACTATTCACTAATATTTTTTAAAAAGTTAAAAAATGCATAATTACTAGTAAATATGCCCTCCTTCAGTATAAAGAAAATGCATATATCAAAATTTTGAAAACTGTGTGAAAATTACTTTTACTGAATCATTAGAATAGAAACATGAAGGCAATCATGGTATAGCAGAAAGAAAAAAAATTATAATTCCATGTTGTATTAAATGGCTGAAATGATAGAAAGATGATAGATGATAAATAGATAAATAGATAAAATTATACCTCCCTAATAGCTACAATTAAAGAAAGATTTTCTCTGAATCATTTTACATCTCAGGCTATTATAATGTCATATTTGCTAATCTTTTAAGAAATAAATCACTTCTCTGCTATGACTTTTTAGTGAAAAATAATAATCAAACCATGGTGATGCTGTGGTTGGCTTCCCCTTAGGAGGCTTTCTCTCACTGTAGGAGGTGGTTCTCTCCGGGAGCTGACTGCTTCCGCTGCTCTCACCACTTACTCTCTGGTCACCGTGACTGATGTAAGCAGCTTGCCTTCAGCCACATTCTTCAGCTATCTTCCCATGTGTTTGAGCCTGACCACCACGGAAAAATAATTTATGTTATCATAAGGTAAAGAAACCTCTCCTCCCATAAGTTGTGACTGAGGTGTTTTATCTCAATGATAATGCTGAATGAGACAGGTTTAATAACAAGCATGGAATAATTTCTGTGACTGCCTATCCATAACTGTGGCTCTTCAGAAGCATTTGGACAGTTTTAGAGATGCCATTTAGCAAGGATCTAGAATTGTGTAAATGAAACTTCTTGGGGATCCTTAGATAACGTTATGAATTCTACTGGAAAACAATGGAGTGAAATGAACAACAGACGAGCTACAGAAACCCATAGTTAATGGTTAATCCATTACTTGTGAATCAGTGAGCCACAGGATAAAACTGAAAAGAAAATTTTGAATTTCTAGAAGTAAAGATAAGTGGAAACAACATAATAAAGAGGGGATGGAATGGTCTAAGAGAGAAAATTGTACCTAAACATAACTACCTTAGGAAGAAAATGTGATTGTAAAGCAAAAATATGATGTGTCTCAAAGACTGACAAACATCAAAAGCCAGTACAGTCTTGAAAGATAAGAATAAAGCTGAAGGCATCCAGTTTCCTGATTTCTTAGTATACTGTAAAGCTACAGTAAGCAAAACAGCAATTAAATATCTATCTATCTATCTATCTATCTATCTATCTATCTATCTATCTATCTATCATCTATATACATGCGCATATTTCAACAGTTATATAGGTGTAAAAATGGAACAACATAGTAGTAGATAAGCATGGTAGAAGAAAAAAAGTTTTTTTAAACCTATTTTCAAACTCATAATATTATTTTTCATGTTTATTTAAAAACTCGTTAAAATGTCTATTGTTTCAATTCATTTCACTATACACACACACACACACACACACACATATAACTAATTTGAAAGTGACAAGTTCTTTTGTTAGCTTCAATGAATATAATCTTTGTAAATCTCAGATGTTTCATGCAGCTTGACATGGCTATCAGGGAAAACAATCCTGATTCAATGATATGAGCTGATATACATTACATTTAGAGGTTTAAATCTAATTATGTAATTTATCATATATATCAAGGTTATATCAATGCAACATTCTATACCTATTTTAATTTTCATTGGATTCAAATTCTTATTTTGGTAGGTAGTCATTTTTTTTTTTTTTAATTTAGGGCAGGGTCTTCAGGGTGTATAGATTCTCACTACATAGATCGGACTCACAGTGATTTTCCTGATTTCAGCTTTCCAGGTGCTGAGATTACAGGCATGCACCACAACACCCAGTCTCAATTGGCATCTCAGGATGCCCCAGTGGTGGGGCCAGCATGGCATGCCAGGGATTGAGCTCAGCCACTGCGTTCTGCCAAAGTAGGTACATTAGTCTGCTGAGCTATCTGGCAAGCCATTGGTAAGTAATCTCTACTGGGGATTTTGTTTTGTTTTGTTTTCTAACATCAGGCTCATGTTCTGGAGGAACTATTTTAAGATATTTTGTCCATTGATTTGACTTAATGTCCTGTTTTATGTTTTGTATTATCTCCTGTTATACCTTTGTGTACTGTATTCTAATATACAACAAAACTGTAAACTTTTTAAGGATTGGAATGATTACTGCATTTTCTCCTCAGGGCTTACCTGTGATTATTTGTAAAGGCACTTCAAAATTTACTTGCACATTTGAAAAAATTTAACAATTGGTCAGACAGCGGAATGGTATTTTTCAGGAAAAATCAAAAACTCTTTCAGCTTTCATTTCCCCACACTGATAAAATGTTACATTAGTAACTGAAGATATTTTTCTGAATCTCATGATAGCTTGATTCAGAAAAAGAAAATTGAGGGCTAGAGAGACAGTGTATTCCCTTTAGTATTTCTTATCATTTATATCTGCAATGCATTCTTTTGTGCTTTGTTTACCATCAAATGTCTGTATTTCACCCTAATTTTTAAAATAAATTTTTACTTGATAAAAAAAAAAAAAAAGAGACAGCGTAGTAGACTATGCACCTGATTTGGCAAGTGCAGGGACCAGGTCTGATATCAGGTCTCACATACCACTCCGGCCCCACGCCTATGGTGCAATGAGCCAGGACCACATCCAGGCATGCTTGTGCACCCCAGTAATCCCAAACACTGGGGAGGCTGAAAATAGGAGGATCGCTATGAGTCAGAGCTATGTAGTGAGACTATGTACCAAGTAAATAAAATGAAAAAAAGAAAGAAAGAAATAGCATATTAAATGACAAACATTTAAACATTATAAAAATTGTATCAATATAACTCAAGACTCTACCCTTTTACATTTTTAACATCAGTAATCTTTTTTTAATAGAAGGAGCTCCATTTATTTATTTGTTTACTTATTTCTTTATTCGGTACAGGGTCCTGCTACACAGCTTGTACTCATAGGGATTCTCGTGTCTCAGCCTCCCCAGAAATGGAATTACATTCTTGCACAACCATGCCCAGTATCAGTGGCCAGCACCTCACACAGTACCAAGGCTCGAATCCAGGTTGGTGCACTTGGCAGGCAGCCTTTTACACCACCGAGCTACCTCCCCAGCCTGGAAGAGCTCTATAACTTCTAATATTTTAATAATTTATTCTGTGTAAGAAACTGATAAAATATTATGTCAGTTATTTTGATTTCTGAATTTTGTTCAAGCAGATATGTTACTCCATCACTTTATAATACAAATTACCACAGAAATTGGAAGCTCACTATTATTAGTTACCTATCAATAGGTTATATTCATTAAGTTATGGCCATTTTATATATTTCTGTCATATATATTAAACAACTAAATGAGTTTCATTTTACTTTTCATATCAGTTCTCTGAGCAGAATATATTTATTACTTTCTGTTCAGTAGATATAAAAACCTATAATAAATATTGATGGACCCTCACAGTAACAGGACACATAAGGTGTATGTGTGGGGTATGGGTCATGTGTGGGGAGAGAGGGGAAGAGGGAGGCTTCAGGGAGGTGCATCGCTTAACTATGGAGGCCAGTAAATATAGAATTT
>PVKA01039008.1:0-19778 GCA_004027165.1 Ctenomys sociabilis
TAATAATCCATTGTATAAAAACACCGCATCTTTTTCATCCATTCTTCAGGTGATGGGCATTTTGGTGTTTCCAAAATTTGGTTATCACGAATTGTGCTGCTAATAAACATAGGTACACATATATCCCTGTGATACGATGTTTCAGTTCTTTCAGGAAAATTCCCAGTAGAGGGATAGCTGGATTGAATGGGATTTCCAGTCCTAGTTTTTTGAGGAGTCTCCACACTGACTTGCATAATGGCTGTACCAGTCTACTTTCCCACCAACAGTGGAAAAGGGTTCCTTTTTCCCCCATAGCCTGTCCAACATTTGTTGCTAAGGACAAACTTTTTTAAAAAATGGATACAAAACCAGGACTGGAAATTCCATTCAAGCCAGCTATTCCCCTACTGGGAATTTTCCCGGAGGAACTGAAAACATCATATCATAGTGATATATGTGTTCCTATGTTTATAGTAGCACAATTTGCCATACACAAATCTAGGAAACAAGCAAGATACCCATCACATGAAGAATGGTTAAAAAATACGTTATATTTCTATACAATGGAGCATTACTCAGCTATAAAGAATGATAAACTTGAAGCATTTATATTTAAGTGGATGCCACTCAAACATATACAAGTGAAATAAACCAGATCCACATGTGCAAATATCTTATAGTCTCCCTAGTATAAGAAATCAAAAGAAGAAATACAAATAGAAAGGTACAACACAACTAGAAAGAAAGCAAGAGGATTGGACAATGATTAGAGGGTAAGCAGAAAAGCTTGGAAACAGGATAGGGATAAAGCCATACATTTGTACACACAAGATGAGCAAGGCAAAGATCTCAAGAAACATCAGCAGGTTTTTTAAAGTAGCAGTTAAATGTTAGGATTCTTAACTCCACCATCTATATACCCTGACGCTTGTGAACCAGACAACTTCACTGAAGATAGCAATGTGTAGTGGAAGGGTCACGCTTGGAATGCCTGCCATTCTGCTCTGCTAAATACATACTTCCCGTCATGACATACCAATTATTACTATACTGTCTCACAAGTAAAAGTTTTTGTTTGTTTGTTTGTTTGCTTTTTAGTAATAAATGAAAGAAAAAAGACACAAGGAAAACAATGTAACAGGACTGTTCTGCTACAAGGCTATATATGGTTAGATTTCTAAATTTGTGGATAACAATATGTGCATAGTACTATATTTTAATTATTTTTTCCTCATATTCTGTAAAAACTTAAGGTTCAATACATCGATACTTAATGTAAAATATCTGTTCCACGTTATGCCTAAGATGTTTGATATTTAGACAGATAATGGGGGTAAACTGAACTGCATATATTGCAGGGTAACAATCAGCTTCTCTTCTGTATGGTTAATAACCTAAGTTTGCAAATCAAAAATTGGAGAAATGGAAGGGCTGCAGGGTCAGCCAACATTTTGGCCCTAGCCTTGCAAGGTCAGTGAGGACTGAGGACATAGGAGAACCTGTACTGTAACGTCATGTACCTCTGTTGTGCCCCAAGTTTTCTGAGATTGTGGAGCCACAGAGAAAAGTGATCAATGATATACAGTGTGCCTAAGGAGACTCACATGGAGAGGAAACTTTCTCTCAGGCTTTCACAGAGAGCAAACTGCTCAAGCAATGGCCATGACTCATCCACACTGCTGACACTGAGAAATGATCCACAACCTGAGGTACAAAGTTACAGGATAAACCCAGAGGGGATTTGACTGACCTCATCAGATGCAAAAGTCACATTTTTTGTTACATAGGTCTTACTTTAGCTCAATCTTAACCATCCAGCAGAAAAATATAAAAACAAGGTATGTAAAGAAAAGCCATATAATATGGTGAGCTTTAAATGGCTCTATTCAACAACTTCTTCAGATAACCCGCTACTATTGTGGACTGATGGACTGTGTTGGATTATTTCACTGAATTCAAGCACCTATAATAATTGAATGACAATAGAATACCCATCTCTGACAGGACTAAACAGAAAAAGGGAGATACAAAGGAAGGACCATTCTGTATTTGTACATACAGAACAGTTAGGATAAATATGCAGCTACTTTCACATAATTCTATGAGAAGAAGAAGAATGTTTGGACAGGATATCCTTTCTGCTGCTTGTAAATAGAATATCATGTCTGCACCTTGTATAACAAATAACCACTAAGAAAGCAATATGCAATGAATGAATTATTGAATCTGTTCTACTAATTTGATTTGAAACTGTCTCATTGCTATTTGTTCTTCAATAAAATTATGGAAAAAAAGCTGGACAAACTCAATGGTATTTACACACAATGGAGTACTACTATACCATTAAGAAAAAAATAAACTCAAAGCACTGGTGGAGAGTGGATGCAGCATAATACCATAGTATTAAGTAAAGTAAGTGTGACACACAGGCTTAAATTTCACATGGTTTCGCTTATATGAGAAACCCAAAATATAAATAAAGAGCAAAATAAAAGATAGGTGATGGGATGGCAGGAGATAGATCTTTCTGAAAGGGGAAAGAGATGAAGAGTCAGAGAGAAGAAAGAGGCAGAACAGGGAGGAGAGGGAAGGAGTGGGGAATGGAGAAAAGGAATTAAGATGTGTTTTGTATGTGGACAATGCAGGAAGAGGAATGGGAACAGCATGTGCTGCATGCAAATACTCATTTTAAAACCATGAAGAATAACAAAAAGGACAAGTGAGAAAAAGAAGAGAAAGGGGGAAGAAAGGAAGGGCAGGAAGGAAGAGAGAGAAGAGAGACATCCCCTCAGCACCCACACACCCAGCTCATGCTCACTGTATCCCAGCAACCCCCACTCTTCCATAGGAGATGCTTGCATAGCAGAGGCTTAGACTTGTGTGAGCTACCAGCAGTGGTGGGGGAAGCCAGGGAACAGCTCTCCTGAGGCGGAATTCTGAGGAGTCCAAGGATTCTAAATTCAAACCTGGCTTTCCAGGTAGTCATGAAATGCACATTTGTCAATATAGGAGGATATAGCATATTGTTCATAACATTTTTTAGCCAACTTTAGGTTTATACAGCATGGGTCTCCACTTACACTCCATTTACACAGCTTTAATCATGGCCCCAGATTCCAAGGTCGGTGAAGTTTGGGAAACACTGGGACAATTACAGTTAAACAGATCCTTTTCAGTGCAGCATATCTAGAACCATAAATATGCACCATACATTATGCATATCTAAGAAGGGATTCTGCCATACTTCTCTCATTCCAAAACACACATTTTTTTTCACATTTTGACATTCCTGAAGTCAGAATGCATCTTACAATTGTCAAACAACTATGCCTGAACATATGCACTGAAACTTGCACCATGGGTGTCTGCAGCTTGGAAGGAAATCCCAAAGAAAACAGTGGCGCCTGTTTTTAATGCGACATCACCCAAACTCTTGATGAGACAGAGGAAGGTACTATGTAAAACAGCAGGAACAAAAGGGCTGGCAAAATAGTTCAGCGGATTAAAGTTCCTACAAGCAGGGGCAGGCGCAGAAGCCAGGATTCCATCCTGGGTTCGCCATGCCAGCCCCGCCCCTGGGTGTACTGAGATAGCAATTGAGACTGGGAATGGTAGCACACACCTATAATCCCAGCTATTGGGAGGCTGTAAATGGGAGAATCACTATGAGTCTGATCTAGTAGTGAGACCCTGAACACCCTGTAGATCCTTCCCTAAAATACATGGAAAAATAATAATCATAATAATAGTAACAAAAACAACAACAATAATAGCATGAACATCAGCACCTCAGAGACAAAATCATGATACAGAATAGTTAAAGAAACCAAAGCAAGGTAATTTGCTTGTGTTTTTTTTAGGTGTACCCAAAGTGGTTATGACAAAAAATGTTTATCTACATAAATAATTTCTTTCAATACAAGGAATGAAAGTCAGGACCTTACACTTGCCAAATAGGCACTGTGCCACTGAGCTATATCCCTGGCCTTATCTACATAAACATTATAAAACTCCTTCACTAAGTAGGAAATGAAAATTTTAAGCATTAAGAAATACTTGCTACTCATAAGTGAAATAAACCAGACACACATGAGCAAATATCATATAGTCTCCCTAGTATAAGAAATCAAAAGAAGAAATACAAATAGAAAGGTATAACAACAACTAAAAAGAATTTTATCAGATAGGGCAAACTGAGCTGCATATGGTACAGGGTAATAATCAGCTTCTCTTCTGGATAGTTAACAACCTAAGTTTACAGATCAAAAATTGGAGAAATGGAAGGGTCGCAAGGTCAGTCAACATTTTGGCCCTAGTCTTGCAAGGTCAGTGAAGACTCAGGACATAGGAGAACCTGTAATGCAATATCATGGAACTCAGTTGTGCCCCAAATTTCTGATCAAAGAGATTATGGAGCCACAGAGGCATGTGATTGATGATCTATAGTGTGCCTAAGGAGACTCTCATGGAGAGAAAACTTTCTCTCAGGCTTTCACAGAGAACAAACTGCTCAAGCAAAGGCCATGACTCATCCACATGGCTGACACTGAGAAAGGATCTACAAAGTGAAGTACAGAGTTACAGGATAAACCCTGAGGGGACTTGACTGACCTCATCAGATACAAAAGTTACATTTTTTGTTATATAGGTCTTGCTTTATCTCAGTTTTAACCATCCAGCAGAAAAGCATAAAGATGAGGTATATAAAATAAGGCCATAATAATAAGCTGAGCTGTAAATGGCTCTAGTCAACAACTTCTTCAGATAACCCACTATTATTGTGGACTACTGGACTGTGTTGGAATGTTTCACCGAATTCAAGCACCTATAATAATTGAATGACAATAGAATACCCATCGTTGACAGGATTCAACAAAAAATGGGATACAAAGGAAGGACAATTCTGTGTTTGTATTTACAGTACAGTTAAGACAAATATGCAGTACTTTTGCATAATTCTATGAGAAGAAAGATTTGCACTAACAGTTTTTCGACAGATATCCTGTCTGCTTCTTGTACTGGATAACCACTAGGAAGATAACAATGTAAAAAATATTAACTATTGAAACTACACTATAATTCAGCTTTTAAAAATGATAGGTATACAGCTACATTCTCTTAATTCATTGATTAGAGGGATCTGCTCTAATAGTGTTTGTAAATAGAATATGTATGCACCTTGTACAACAAAAAACCACTACAAAAACAATGTATTAATTATTGAATCTGTCCTACTACTTTGATTTGAAACTGTCTCATTGCTATTTGTTCTTCAGTAAAATAAAAAGAAATAGTTGCTTTATCATCCAGTTGAAAGTCATTTGTCTTTCTTAAATGGTAAATAAGCTAGTAGTCTCTTATTATAGGCAGGTAATCAGACAAGAACAGTGAGAGTGCCCTGGAACTACTGAGCCAATACAAGGTATTCTTTCTACAGGTGGTTCAGGGCAGCCATACTGTGCCAGCTGTTTTTCTCTGATAACAGAGACGAAGATATGGTAGGGCCTAAGCCAAATAAATTCAGACCCTATGTAGAGAGGTAGCCACAAAAAAACAAAAAGTAACAGTAAATACGTCTACCCCATGGGACATAGGCACTGACTGCCCTAAGTGTCTTTGGTTTGGCCTCTCTCCATTGCCATATACCTAGGACCTCATCTATCATACATGCCATTAATTACTGACAAGTGGTGGGAAACCACAATTCAGTATTAAAAATAAGACAAAGGTAAGTCATAAATATACAAAATAGGGTATAAAGCACCCTAAAACAGGAAGTATAATAAAAATTTAAAGACTGAACAAAGAACTCATTGGGACTCCAGTGGCTTGTCTGTTAGCCGTGTTCTACTTCACCATAAACCTTTTCACTTTAAAAACCATTTCCTGGGCTGGGGGCATAGCTCCGTGATAGAGTTATTTTGCACTTGGAATGCCCTAGGTGTGATCCTGAGTATAACACTTATACACACACATACACACACACACACACACACACTTTTACTTATACATGGTCTCACTGTTCATGAGGTGGTCCAAACAAATCCTTCTGCTTGGTCACCAAAAAGCAAAAAAAAAAAAAAAAAAAAAGACAGGCAACATTTTGGTGCTAAAGACTGGGAAGCTCAAGAATCCAAAACCTGGGAAATGGAAAGCCCCATTTCACCTAAGGTCGGGCAGGTAAGAGAGATGACCGTCCTGTCCCCAGCCCTCTGGTGAGCATTTCCTCTCTTGGTTTCACATATTATTTTGAATCTTCTGGGCTCAATACAACTCTTATAATTCTGCTAAGTTTGTGTTTCATGTCTGTACAGCAAAATGGTAACATGTCTCTGTCACACAATCTTTTCTTATGCCCTAATTGCTTTGCCCTAGTTCATTCTGAGTTCTGGTGGACCTGCCTGCAATTTTTTTTGACTCCTTTCTAAATCACATTCTTCCCATCATTCAAACTATTAGGCCACCATTTCCCCCAGCTAAGTTGCTCTCTTAGGCTCCTAAATTTTGTCAGATATACTAATACTTTTAAATATATGTTATAAATTTAATTTTTTTTGTTTTGTTTTGGTGGAACTGGGGATTGAACTCAGGCCCTTGCACTTGCCAGGGAAGCGCTTATTCCACTGAGCCATCTCCCCTGCCCCATAAATTTAATTTCTAGTGTTAATGGGATAAACCTTGGCTGATTGATAATTCTACTTTTAAGTTCCAGTTTGAGTTAATATTTTTTCATTTAACTAATACACATAAAACATTTATAGTTCTTTAAGTACAATAACTGGTTTATCTTGTTCTTCTGCTCCTACTTGAGCTAAGACAAATAAGCTACTCAAGGTCTCTGAGAGGTCTGTTGGTCAGCCAGTTCTAAGCAAAATATAAACACATTCTGAGACAACAAAAAATATATCAGAGTCATTGTTAATCTAAATGGCTTTTAGGCTTGTTATCTAAATAAACACATACATAAATTAGATAGGTATGTAGGTAGGTAGGTAGATGATAGATAGATAGATAGATAGATAGATAGATAGATAGATAGATAGATAGATAGATAGATAGATAGATTAGATAGATGATAGGCGAATGGATGGATGGTAGAGTTTTTAAAGTTTAAGTATAAAGATATATTTTTAGCGTAAAAAGATTTCATATGTTGAGGTTTTGCCCTATCATGACTAGAACATGGATGATAAAGGGCGCACACATGCCAGCCCAGGTGGGAGCAGCGAGGCGGAGAAGTCCTACACAGATGTGTGGAGGAGAATTGGCCAGCATTTTATATCTAAGGATGGGAGAACTCCAGAAACAGAAAACCAGGCCGGTCCCTACATGTGGAGACAAAGGTCAGCCCCACACCCAGCACAAATCCCACTGCAAATTTGGTGGGAGCACACAGCACATTTGATCAGCCACAGAACTATAGACACTAGGGGAATTTTACTTTATTTATTTTTCTCTGTTTGCTTGACTGATTTCCTTTTTCTGTCCAGTTGGGGTGTTTTGTTCTGTTTTGTTTGGGGTGGTTATTTTAAGTGTGTTTTTTTCTCTCTTTTTCCTTTTTGTTTTGTTTTGTCTTCCTTTTGCTTTCTTTCACAATTTAGATTCCTTACCTTTTTTGCTGTTTTCTTCTATTGATCTTCTCTCTTTCCTCAACTACCTTGCTTGATTTTTTGGAACTTTCATACGAGTAAACATTGTCTCTTTCTCTTTATGGTTCATTGCAATATTCCTATGTTTTACCTCTCATTCTTTCCCTCTGTCATCCAGAGTCCCAAAATTTAAGTAATCATCCTTTGCCCTCCAGGCGTGCTCCTGCTATATTTGACCTCATTTATCTGTCTTGTCTCCTAACCCTGTTAATCTTACCCTTCTACAAGAGGAAAAATCACTCCACTATGGAAGAAATTGTTGCATACAAGTTCCTAGCATATATTTGATTATGTGATACAGCTGTGGTTAAAGGTATCAGTTAGTAATTGCCACAGTTTGTCATAGCCCAGCTGTGCTTCAGACTATTGCTATTGCTAACTGTACTACTTCAGCCAGGGTGTCATGTCTCTCTTTTTTTTTAATTTTCAGATTTTTATTGAAGTGCTTTTAATACTCACTTATACCTAACATACACAACTCAACATCTAAAATAAGTTTTTATATAAGATCACTGATTTGAAGACACGTTGATCTCTTCCTTGTTCAAATGAAACCTGTGTTCACTGGAACTGCGTTCATCTAAACCTCCTTGTATAGTGTGAATTAGGTGCACCTGTACATCTTATATACTTTCACTTTAAGTTTTAAATATCTAATTTTAAAATGTTTATTTTTATGTAAAGAAGATGTAACCTTGAGATCATGAAGCAAATGTATCCAAAAGAGAATCAGTGGTCATTGACAATGTCTGATTTACCATGCTTCCTTTATTTTCTGTAAAAATTATTAAATGAGATATGTATTTTTTAATTTTTGTTTTATTGAAGTACAAATACCAATGAGACAGTTTTAAGATACCTTGACAAGATGGATTTGATAAATTAATACATTGCAAACTGTTTTCATAATGTTTTGGTATCATAGAAGGTGCATACATGATATTATACTTACAGACATTATTGTACCATATGTCTCTTATCAGTAAATAGAGTAGCTGTTTGCGTATCTTATTTTTTAAACCTGAATTACATCAAAGATTCAATAATTAATACTTTCTACCTTGTTATTTTCCTAGTGGTTGTCCATAGTACTAGAAGCCGACATAATATCCCGTCCAACCACCATTAGTGCAGTTCTTGCCTCTCATAGGATTATGTAGAAGCACAGCGTTATCTATCCCAACTGTACTGTCCATACACACACATCATGATTCTTCCATTCTATACCCCTTCCTTGCTCTACACCTGTCAGAGATGGGCACTCCATTGTCATTCAACTAACTTAGGTGCTTGAACTCGATAACACAATCCAACACAGTCCAGCATTCCACAATAGTGAGTTATCCAAAGAAGTTGTCGACCATAGCCATTTACAGCTCAGCTTAATATTATTATGGCCCTGCGTGTCATGTCTCTTATAACAAGTTTTTCTCCTCTGTATGGAGAATCCAAGATGCATGTTAGGCAATTCCCCCAGGTGGTGGATGCCTGCAGAAGTAGCATCTAATGAATCACGCTTCCTTGTACCTGTGTCCAGTGATTTCTTTGCCCAGGGGAACTTTAGCAAAATTGCCACAGGGATAGGCTTGAACGGCACTTGCATACTGGGGCTGCTCATACTCTTTTGCAGATTCTGGAACTTCACCACCATGCCAAAAAGCCCAGATTAGACTTCTGGAGATATATGGGGCCGTGACAGCCAGTGGCAAGACCAGACATGTGAGTTCAGCCAGTTTAGATCACCAGCTCCAGAAGTAACCGTAGATGACAGCCGCGGAAGCCTAGCCCAGAATACTGACACACAGAATGGCAAACCAGAAATTGGTCACATCTAGAGGTAGTTGGCTGGACTGCAAGAATGCTGAGCATCCAGCCGCCTCTACAATCCATCCCCCAAAAAGGTGAAAGTAGTAACCACTCTTCTGGTACTCAAAAGAGAAACAGAAATTGTTTCAATAAATAACATAGTCCCCCTTGCAGCCCTGCAAATCGATGTTAATAAAATACACGTGCTGCAATTCCCCTGATCCCTCCTAAACAGAACTTTTTGGTTAGGAAAAGAAAAAAGAAACTTAATTTGAAGCTTTAATAACCTCCCAATTAGGTTGTTTCTGCTAGCATTAATATTTAATCGTGACATTACTGGGCCTGTTTTAGAACTGAACTGAAATTAAGTAAAAATGCTTGACCGTAAATAATTTCATTATTAAAGATAATCTTCATTATGTATGTTTCTGTGCCTATCTTTTATTAAGTTTACTTTTCATGTTGACGTTTTTAAGAGCATAATTGTATGTTTTCATTCCTGGTAATATTGTTACCATATATTAATTATGGCATCATGCCAGGAGCACTGGCAATAAAATTCTTTTAGTTTTCTATGTTAAGAACTGGCACTAGGCTCACTCTCTTTCATAACTAATAAATAGATAATAAAACATAACTTCTAAAATCACTCCTGAATTACTTTTCTCCTTCACGATTTTCCCATAAGCATTATTGATCTTGATTCATGGGAAAATAAGGGTAAACAAGAAGGACAATTATCTTTCTCCTGTTCCAGAATTTTCTTGGTGGTCACAGACCAAAGGAAAGATGGTGTGAAGGTAGAATAATGGCTCCTGAGAGATGCCCACAACCTAATCCTGGGAAATTATAAATAGATCACTTTACATTGCAAAAGAGATTTTGCAGATCAAGTTGAATGTGTACAGATAGGGAGAGAATTCTGCATTCTGTGGGGTATGTTCGTTACCTTTTATGTTGTTTTCTTCTATTGGTCTTCTTTCCTCAACTATCTTACTTGATTTTTTTGGTACTTTCATGCAAGTAAACACTGTCTCTTTCTCCTTATGGTTCATTACAATACTCCTTTGAGTTCTCTTCCATTCTTTCCCTCCTGTGTCATCTCATTCCCAAAGTTTAAGGTTATAATTATAATCAAGAGTCCTTGAAAGGGATAAAAGGAGGGAGGAGGAACTCAGAAAAGATGTGACAGCCAATGCAGCTGGAGGGACGCGACTCAAGAAGGCCCAGCTGCTGCTGCCCACCTTGAAGATGGAAGAAAGCACCACGAATCCTGGCGGAAGGCAGCTGTGGGTTCTGTGCGAAGAGAAAGATCCTCCCCTGGACTTCCAGAGAGGGATGCGTCCCATGGCGACCTGGACTTTCGCACGGAGACACCCGGCTCAGTCTTTGACTCACAGACCTGTAAGATGACAAGTCTGTCTTGTTTCAAGACACTGGGATTGTGAGACTTTGTTACAGCAGCTGTCAGAATCTGATACAGGCGTCGAAGACCTCATTCTGAACCGTGACCACCCCACTTATGTGCCCTTTTCTCATCTGTGAGATGAGTATAATAGTAATGGTCATTTTCTAAGATTATTGGGATAATTAAATAAGATAATTGGCCTAATGCTGCTCTGAACCCTGTGCCTGGCGCATATTAAGCACTTGTTAAAGGTCGATTGTTGTCATTTTTGAGCCCTGTTTGGCACACTATGCTGTTATTCACACTTAATTGAGCGTTTGCCTTGAGAGAACCCCATGTCCTGCCTTTAGAAAGTGAATCTCAGCCTGCTGGGGGATGGCTTGCACGTTTTGCCCCTTGGCAGACTTGGTCCTGGGACTTCTTTGTCAACAAGAGAAAGCAGACAGCTTCGCCCAGGAGAAGCTTCTACACAAATGTATAGTTAGTCTCTCCCTCTTCTTTTTTCTTTAAAAGAAGAAATACCTTCCCCAAATAAGTGCTGCTCCTCCTGCCTGAGGCCTGCCTGAAAAAGCACAGAGCCCAAAGGTGCACATATTACATGAGCTAGTAAAATTTATTTTTATTATAAGTCATTGAGATTTAGGAGTTATTTTCACAGTAAAGGTGACAAACACACCTGTTAGCCTGGTCAGCTTTCCCACTGTTGGGACAAAAATGGGCCAACTCATAATGCAGAGATACACACATTCACACCAGCACCGTGTAAATAATAAATATTTTTAATAATATACATTTTGATCACAGCTAGTCTAATAGTCATATTGGTCACTCCCAATTGCATAACCATAGTTGATTGAGCCATAGGTGAACATTTGGCCTTTGGCCAATATAATCCCGTTCCAAGAAATTTGGAACTGTAACCTGAAGGCATATGCCTAGACCTACAGAAGAGGGGAAGAACAGGAAATTTTAAGAATCATGTCTTGCCTGTCGCTGTCTCTGCTCATGGTGATGCAAAGTAAGCTATCTACAAGGAAAGAACTGAGATGTGAGAGGACAGAGGACTACCTGAGTTCCTGATAATTTTCTGATTTCTGGTCAGGGTATGGTCCACCCTGACCCTTTGGCTCAACGGGACATACCAGCTTCTTTGGCATACATAAGCTCAAGTTGGTTTCTTTAACCTCAAACCAAAAGTAACTGGCCAAATGAAGTTCCAGGCTAGAACTGCACCACCAGGAGTGGTGAAAGAAAACTTGAATTGATGAGAATCCTTGGAGCCATGAGGGGTCAGTCTGCACAAAGCAGAGGGCCCGCCTACCCTTGTCCCTGTGGGTATCATAGCCTCCTTGGTACAGAGATGCATCCCTCCATTTGTCACCCACTGAGCTCTTCCAGGCAGATGAGTCAAAAAGTAGAAGAGCTTTCAGCACCATTTGTTCACCATCATGAAACACATGCTCAAGTTCTGCTTTGCTCTGGCCACCATGAGAGCAGGAGGAATATAGGAAAGAGTACCACCCTGGAATTTATGAGCATTCAGATAGGGGAATGTGAAAATTGGAAAGAGGACCACAGGCAAGGGTGAGTGGGAGCTGCAGCCCCATCTCTTCCACCAACGGAAACTTTGGCAAGCCATTCAACCTCTGTGGCCTTCAGCCTCCCCACCTGCAAATAGGGAGCTGGAGTCAATGTTACACTCTTATGGTCTTTTCCATGATGCCTGCCCACTGCCATCACAGATAAGACCTGACAGCATATATTAACCACTGCTTTGAGACTGTTGATAATTCCCAATTGTAGTGTGAAGCTGGCGTCCTCAGCATCTTGGGAGGGAGCAGTCTGGAAAATGCAGCTTTGCAGCCCACACCTCTGCATTCTGATTCTGCAGGAGAGAGAAGCACCTTGGCTTACACTGATTCCTACACATGTCATGTGTGGGAGCCACTATCCTAACTCTTCTGGATTGCTGGGTGGGGCAGTCTCAGCACTCCTGTATAACATGACGTATAATAAACTATATTAATAGTTAATACTTACATAGCAATGTTTGCATAGCGTTACTATGAGGCTAGCACTTCAATAAATGCTTAGGATATATTAATTCATTTAATCTTCATAACACCCTATGAAATAGGTGCTTTACTATCCTCAGGGGGATTTTGATCATTTTACTTATCTCTTCCCTTCTTGATCCAGCAGTGGACTTTGATCATGCCTTCCTAGTAAGAAATTGATTTGAATAAATAAAAAATTAAAATTAAATAAAACATAGATGAAGAGGAAGAAATCCTAATTTATAAGCTAACCACCTTATGTTCATGCACCCCAGTGATACCACACTTCCCTATAATGTTGCATCAGTAAGCACCGTGTCTGCTATGAACTATGAGAACAGTGTCAAAGACTTGGATTTTTCTTCCTGAGGTCAGGTGCTCTAACACAATAGAGATTCAGAGAGATTCTCTCCTGCTCTTTAGATCTTTATGCCCACAAAAGCCCAAATTCAAAAGCAAACACAAAACTACAGTTTGAATTCATCAGGATCATTCACTTTCTCCAGATTCAGTGCATTTTTCTATGTAAATAATACAGAGGGAAAATACTAGAAGTTTGTGTCTGTATAGATGAGGTACCAAAATATTTAGTCAATTAGACCAGATAGGCAAGCAGCCTGTCACTGTGGTCAAGGGAGAGAAGAACCTGCCAAATCAGTTGTTCTACTGAATTGACGAGCTGTCTTGGTCAAGTTTAAGTCTTCACAAATCATCCTATATCAAAAAGAAAAATTATGAAAGGCACTTTTCATCTATGTGAACAGTAAAACCAAGGTGGCATATTGGAAATCTCTAAATAACACTTTGTCTCCATCAAAGCGTATAATTCTTCAGGTTAGAATAAATTAGGAAAGAAGTCTCTTGTTCTAGTAGAAAAGGACTGAGGGCTAAAGCACCGGGATGGTACATCACCAGTATCAGGGTGATGTCTCTCCCACTGGCACCAAGCCCGTGCTGTGTGAGCACCAGGATAAGTGCTCTCCATGTGAATCTTATTTATTATGATCAGCACACCTGGAGGATAAGGACTTACTACGCTCACTATAAAAAGAGGAAATTTTGGTCTATATAATTTACTCAACTTCCACAGGTATTAAATTTTAAAGCAGGTATTTTCACTGATAACTTTGGTAACTGGGTTTTTGCCACTGGGCTGTAGTCTCTGTTCCAAAAATAACCATTCATTTCTGGCTGTATCTTTCTCATTTGACAGACTCAGAAACTACAGTCCACCCTTCTCCAGTTGTAGAGGTCAAAAAGCACTATGTTAGGTTGTAACCTTGAACTTGCACAACCCAACATAGTCCTGCCCCTCCTCTCAAGTCAAGCCCATACACTCTCCCTGAGTCTTTCTGTCCGCCTCTCTTCCATGGGCACTGTGGGTTTTCAGCATCTGCTGCATGGTCTACTTTTGGAGAGGAAACATTTCACCTAATAATGTCTGACCCAGGGTATCCAATACAAACTGTTTATATTATAACTCAAGTACCAGGGGCTCCTTCTGTGAGTACAATAGTAAGATTTTCATTGCATTGTTATTGAATTTTGTCTTATATTCACAACCATGATTTCATTTTTTCTTTTAATTTATAAAACTAGAACTGTTTGACAGACACCCCGGGGGTGGGGAGTTACTCAGTGTACTATCCCCTGCCACTTCCTCATGGCTGGCTTCTGAACTTCTATTCACACAAATTTCAATCTCTTCTTTGTGCAGCGTGATCAAAGCCAAAAGAGAATTAAAGAACATGAAGAAACAGTTTCTAATTAACCCTTTTATTCAGGCATGAAGGTTCAACAAGTACATGGAACTCTTTACAGCCCATGGACTTTTTATTGTTTGCCTTAAGGTTATGATAGAAATTAATAAAAGATAAGGAATAAATTTCCTACAATGCATACTGGTAATACATAAAATTATTTTGAACAACTACTCCAAAGCCTGAATCAATTTCATTAAATTCTAGAAACCTATTTTTTAATGTTTGGACAAGTGCTATATGTCATTGAGTTAAATTCCAAGATCAGATTCGAAAGGCATAAAAATCATAGGGAAAATGAGGTTATGAGACATGAGCTCCTCCTTTTAAGAA
The DNA here is from genome assembly GCA_004027165.1 of Ctenomys sociabilis. NCBI lineage: Eukaryota > Metazoa > Chordata > Mammalia > Rodentia > Ctenomyidae > Ctenomys > Ctenomys sociabilis. The sequence goes on from PVKA01039008.1 coordinate 14,996, forward strand.
CAAAAAAGAAAGAAAATGAGGAAATGGAGAAGAGCAGAGGTGATTTTTGTAAGTGGCTAAAATTCTTGCCTTTCATCCTAACCAACTTCACTATTAAAACTTAAAGGAATATTCCATATTTTTATAATTAGTTTTTCTCTGAGTTTATATCCAACTCCAGGAAGAGGAAGGCGTGGGAGTAGTAATAATACCATGTCCACACAGCCAGGTATGGTGGCGAATGCCTATAATCCCAGCACTTGGGAGACTGAGGCAGGAGGATTGCCACAAGTTCAAGGCCAGCCTGGGCTGTAAGTAAATACAAAGCTAGCCTGAACTGCATAGAAAGACCTTGTCTCAAAAAAAATCTACAGAAACATCTGTCCCCAAAGCACTACAGCTGGCTCCCTCTACCACAGCATTTAGGTTCATCTTATAGTTGAGAGTTTAGTCTCTAGAAAGACATGTAGTAAAACTCCATAATTTTTTTACTCTGAACAAAATTTTTCCCTTGTCCCACCCAAATAAACTTTTGTTAGATAAATAATACCTTTGGTTATCCTTAGGAATTTAAACTTCCAAATTTGAACTAATTACACACTCGATTTCAAACAGTATGAAAAAATAATGTGATGTATTGACAATTTTTAGATATATTTTATGATGTTAAAAGTGATAATGTTTTGGATTCCTTATGCTAAATATAAAATTTTAAAGAATAAATCAAATCAGATTAACTTACAGAAATAATCTTCCTGGCTCTCATATTGTAATCAACTATGCAATACTTAATATATATTACATGTTTTTATTGCAATAATACATTAACAGTAGGTACTGTTCAAATTTTATTTGATATTGTGGTTGGTGTGACACTGGGTTCCACTGTCACAGGTAGATCTTGCGTTTTCACATTATATGCCAATATATATATATATATATATTACAAAATAAATCCTTTAAAACAGTTATGCATAAGACATGAATATTGCATTTGTACACTGGATCCCAGGCTGTGACCAACTAGGGAAAGGTCAAACAAGGCTTGGTGCGTAAAGCTGTGTAACAGAGTAACACACACCTGTTTGAAGGGCAACTGGAGCCTGCATGGCATTAGCCAGTGTCTCAGAGATGCTGGGCTACTTCACACTCACCAGGACTACAAGTGCAGCACCATCCACCTTCAGGACAGAGCTGTGGGGGTTTGTGAACCTTTTCTACTTTTAACTTTCAGAAACTGTTGTTTTCCCCAGGCCATCCTAACAGAACTCGTTCAACCACATGTCAGATTGAAAGGACAACAGGCACAACTCCAACTAAACCCTCCTGTAGCCTAGACAGTGACATGGTGACACTGGAAGACTTTGAAACTGCAGTTCCTCCTGGATCAACCACAGGGTATTCATGTTCTTCTTCAAATGTGCCTCTTCCTCAGAAGTCAGAGTCACCTTTACAATGCCAGGGATCCCATTTTGTCCCAGGACACAAGGGACACTAAGGAAGAATCATTCTTATCCCATGGAGCATGTTAATCCTGATAGAAATTGGATGCACCCTCCTCAGATTCTTCTTTATACATTCTGCCAAATCTGCCACCGATACTCCAATGGCTCAGGATGTGCAGCCTTTCATTTTGATCACTTCATAAGCACTGTCACCCACCTGCTTGTGAGCCCCTTTCCAATGCTCCTTATTCCCATCAGTTCCTAACTCAGAGTGCAGATTCTTCAGGGCAACACCAGCAATATTCATGCCACTTCACACAGAGATGCTGGACTCTCGGTGCTCCCCAAGGATCCAGCCATAGCAGTTCAGTGGGTGCATACCCAGCCTTTCTCCCATCAGGCAGTGGAACCAGGCTGAATCCAGGTTGCAACCACTTTGGATAAAACGGTTCTTAGCAAAGCTGCACATTTTTCAAGCCCCATAGGTCAAGATGTCCGCTGGGTTGGACTCAACAAGAAACCTGCAGTTAGGAATGTACTTTACAACATTAGGAATGATGAACTTGAAGATGTTCACATTACACTGCACCAAATTAGGATAGCTTTTTTCCTCTGATATGCTCCAGCAGTGGTAATTACCAGCTTGGAGCTGCAGTTATATTATAATCTTTGCCAGAGACAATTTTTGATGTTCTAAGAAAAAGGTTGCCATGTTGGAGATCCGTCACCTCTCCCTTCAGTTTGTCCTCCATGATGTCAACAAGAGCAAGCTCATCTGCCAAGTCCCTCATTAAGATCCTGAATGTACAGGTTATGCCAACAGCACCAACCCCAACGTCCATGATCCATCATCAAGGAGACTCATAGCCAGCTGATCCTTGAGACTGGCCGTCTTGGACTTATAACCAAAAGGAATCAGGAGTACACTTGGGGCAGGCGTCAGGGCGCGCAGTTCTCAGGTCCAGACTCAGTAGCAGCTGCTCTGGCACTCATGTATTATTTTAAACAACATACAATAAAACAAAGACATGTGAGCCCACTACCCAAAGTAGACCACTATTGTGCCTACCTGTAGCTTTCCCTATCTCAGCCCCCTGCAACTTCTGGAGTAAGTTTCACTTTTTAAGTTTTAGGTTATTTGTCTGTTGCTTTGCTTTATATTTACAGTGTTTCTCCCCAAGGTCTCACAGGTGCTAGATAAGTACTATCCCTTAGACATATCCCCCATCCCCTTTTTAGTTCTTAACATGTGTGTCTTCCTGAATATATTGCTTAATTCTTTTTTCAGAACCAGGGATTCTGAACTCAGGCCCTTGTGCTTGCCAGGGAAGCACTTATTCCACTGAGCCAACTCCCCAGCCCCAAAGACTCAAGTTTGTTTGTTTGTTTGTTTGTTTTCTGAACTGGGGATTGAACTCAGACCCTTGCACTTGCTAGGCAAGAGCTTATTCAACTGAGCCATCTTCCAGGCCCCCATATTGCTTAATTTTGCTTGTATTTGAATTTTATACAAATGGTGTCATGCTGTATGTTGTCCCTACTGACTTACTTTTTAAATTCAATATTATGTTCACAAAGATTAGGTCAGAAGCAGTATATGTAGCTGTGATTGATTTTCTTTGCTGTAAAACATTTGATTGTATGACTGTACTTTAATTCATTTACCTATTCTTACAGAATAGACATATGGGTTGTTTCCAGTTCAGCTTCCTCTAAATATTATTTCCTGTCACCTAGAGACAGTAAGCTAAGGAACAAGCCAATGGTGAGGTGCAGTTCGAGAAGCAGAATGTTAAATCATGGCATATGCAAATGTGCAAACCCACAAGCCAGTGCCAAGTCATTTTCCAAAGTGGTGGTGCAATTTATATTCCAACCAAGCTGTGACTTCAATCTTGTACAAAACTGAAAACAGGGCTAAAGATATGAAATGAATCTGGAAGTAGCACAAAAGAGAATTTCAGGTGGTGTTGTATCACCGCAGGTAAACGAGCTCAAAATCCTCTTCCTGAATGTGTCTTCACTTGCTTTCTGATCAGCCTACAGCCACAGGCAACCAATGCAAAGCCACCAGGGCTGCCTGGCCCTCGGAGCTCTTCCCACCCTCTGTACCTGCACCTGCTCCTGGAGGAGTTCCCGCCGTACCTCTCCCTGGCTCTGTTCCTGTATTCAGCCAGTCAACAGGCCTTGAGCCAGAGCCCTAAAGATACAGCAGAGACATGACAAAGGATTTGTCCCCCTAGAGGGAAACAGAGAAAAAGAGTCAACAAAAAGATGACTTTGGATTGTAATTATTGCCCTTTTTTTCCTATTTATTTCTTTTAAAGCAAGTGAAAAATGTAAAATAACATAAAAATAACATGATATAACATAAAATAAAAATAAATGAAGATCTTGGAAAAATAATTTGATCCAGAGAGCAAGGGCAAAAGCCCTCATGCAGGAAAGGACTAGAATGCCCAAAGGTCTAGAAAGGAAGACATGTGATGCCAAAGCATCTCCAAAGAATGGTAAAGGACACTGGAGAAAAGCTGGGCTGCACCAAGGGCAGTCCAGGCAGCATGGTGGCTACCGAGCAGCAGGGAGAGCCAAGGGCGGTGCACCCCGGGACACAGGGGAGAGACTGGGAGAGGGAGTGGGGCAAAGGAAAGTATAGAAGGGGCAGTTCATCAACTGACGCAGGCCTTTCCTGCTCACCACCCTCGGATCAGTGGGCCAATCATAAGCACTAATACTTATGAACCACATGGTATATGTTCATCATATTTCTGGGATGTAGCCTCTAGAACAGCTAAGGAAAGAAAAAAGGAAAGTTGCTCCTTCATCCTCCCATCCCCACCCTCACCCTAAATGGGCACCATCTCCAGGCTACTGACAAATGAAACTAGGCATCAAGGGGAATAACTCTTAAATGGAAATTCCCTACTTCTTTTTTTGGGGGGGTAGAAGATTTCAGTTTGTTTTCCTCTAAGTTGGAGTTTTTTATAAAATCTAATTTATTTTTTATCAGTTCTTTATTGATATACTTTAGGTATACATAGTGATCACATTTATCGTAGTGAATTTGTACCTGTACATGATAGAACTTGATTCTTTTTTGCCTATTTGTCTATGCATTCTTTTCCTTCATTTGTTTTTTCATTTTTTGGCAGAACTGGGGATTGAACTCAGACCCTTGTGCTTGCCAGGGAAGTGCTTATTCCACTGAGCCATCTCCCTGGTCCCTTGTTTCCCTCCTTATATGCAAAAGGTTTTCTCCATTTTTTCTTTCTTTTATCATTTTTTACTACTTCTTTTTTATTTTAAAGAGAATAGAAAAATAATAGATAAGACATTAGAAATACACAATTTCCGAAAAA
>PVKA01039009.1:0-19798 GCA_004027165.1 Ctenomys sociabilis
AAAAAAAAAAAAAAAAAAAAAAAAAAAAAATATATATATATATATATATATATATATATATATAGTGCATATGTGCTTCCTCCCCTGAAGAATGTAATCATTGTGTACTGCAAACAAGCACTGTACTAATAAAAAGAAAAACTGAAGCAGAGGAAAACAAGTTCTCATTGTTTAGATCTAAAATGTCACTCAAAAATCTCATTGTCCAGAGATGGGGATTGGGGAAAGCAATTAGATCATGGTGGGGCTATGCTCATCAATTGATCAATCTGTGGATGGTTACGGATGAACATCCTGTGGGGTCTGACCAGGGAAGGGCGGGGAGATTGTGGGTGGGTGTGACATGAAAGAGATTCTGTTTTTTTGATTTTCTATTTTAAAGAGATAAAAACAAATCAAACAACTAGAACAAAAACAAAGCAACATTCAACAACCGGTATGGAACATAATTTCAAAACAAGACTGAAAAGTTAACAATGGTTATTGTAATACATATTCTGATCCTCCAATTTGTTTCTCAGATTACTAGATACAGACAAGCAAGATTGATCAAGCAATTAATCATTAAGTCTTCTTTTCACTGTATCTTAAATTTTTTCCATGGCCTTTTTCATTTCATTTTTAAAATTTATTTTAAAGGGAATACAAAAGTAATAGATGACACAGTAGAGGTGATACCCATTTAAAAGAATAAGATGAAAGGTGCTCAACTGAGGTGGCTGTAATGCACATTGCGTGCTCAATGTCGTTGCCCAGAATACACGTAGCAGCGCATACAGTTGGTCAAAGTAAACATTTTGAAGATCAACTGCTACCTTCAAGAGAATGATTAGTGCAATCCCTCTGCTATCCTGTGCATGTACCTGCATGGCTTTTCCCTTTCCATGGTGTCACGGTAACAACCTCCTCCTCCCTCCTTTCATTTTCTCCAAGTCACCTCCTCTTGCTCCATTCCCTCTGTACTTCTGTCCCCTTGTTTCCCCCTTCTCTTCCTTTTCCTCTTCCCATCTCCTTTCATCTTTTCCTTTTCCTTCTCTGTCTCCGTCTCCTTCTCCTCCTCCTTTTATTTTTATTTTTTGAGAGAAGTTCTCACCATAGTCAGGCTGCCACTGAGCTACAAATCCTCCTGCTTCAGCACCTCAAGAGCTGCAATCACAGGGAGTCAGCGCTGGGCCTGGCTTAGGCGGTGACTTCTCGAAAATGGTGACAGTGATCCTGACAGCAGAGTTAGTACCGCACTTCCCCAGTGCCCTCTTTTCGTTGTAATTCTAATGCAACTCCAAGTGCTGCAGTGCAACAGGCATTAATTGGGTGGGTGGGGGGACATGAAGCTAGACTCTAGGAAGATGGGAAGGAAGCTGGAAGTCCGTAGAGACAAACCAGGTGGGTGGCAAGAGATCAAGTGCTCTGAGCCTCAGGCTTCTGATCAGTTTTGGAGGGGCTGCTGTTAAGATAATATCTCAGAAGCTCAGGCTTCAACAACCTGTGGGCATGAGCTTCTATTCTCCCCTGTGCTGGAAGATCGAGTCCAGGCCATCCCCTGAGTGAGTTTTGCTACCGTATTCATGGGACCCTTTCCATCCCACTCCCTCGCTCTCTCGGAAAACCTCCAGCCCTCCCATCTGGCCCAAGCTCAAGCCCGGTGAGTGTGGGGGTGAGCTCTTGCTCTCTGCTGCACTGGCAAATCCAGTCAAGACTATCCCCTGAGTGAGTCCCTCACCACATTCTCTGGACCCTTTCTGCCCTGCTCTCTGGGGTAACTTCCACCCCTCCTATCCACTCCAAGCCCAGGTCCAGCTAGTATGTGGGAGAGCTTCTGGACTCCCCTGTGCCCCTTGGACCAGGGCCACAACAAGGAGCACCACAGATTCACTGATGTGCCAGAGGGGCACAACAGGTTCATTTCCAAAGGCTGCAGAAAGAAGGAGCTTAACACAAGAGCTAGACCCAAGCCAGGAATAATTGGATAAACTCAAACTTAATAGATCTGTACCTGAACTTCAGTAGGTGTTAAGGTTATAACTACACCAAAGCTCTACACAAAAGGTCAGAAGTCAGAGCTATATGAAATGACAAAGAGAAGGAGCAAAATGCAATCTCAGGACTTGAGCCCACCAAGAACAAGTGCAGAAGATACTTGCTTAGCTGAAATGTATGAATAGATAACGTCGGGAGTAAAGAAACAACAGCAGAAAGGTATAGAGGAGCTCAACGCAGAATTCATTTGTGGAACAAAAAAAGAAATTTCTGAATACATAGCATCTGAAGTAAAGAATCAAATGCAGAAAAATAAGGAGGAAACCCAGTGCCTGTGCAGAACAAGTGCAGAGGACCACGTTATTGATGGGACAACCCTTGTGCACCTTGTCAACCTTCTCTGCAAGGGTGCAGAGCTTGGCTAGGCCCTCCTCCAGCTCCTTTTTCATGAGAGGAAACACATTCAAGAGCCCTTGCCTGCAGGTCTTCATCACTGTCTGTTTCAAGCTCAGTTAGAGTCTCAAGAACAGTATCTGCTTCCTCCTTGGAACAGTAAATGTTAAGGGGTAAGAAAGGCAGCTTGTCTGGTTGGTCAATGGGGTCCGTAAGATCTGCCCTGCATACATGACAGAGGTTCCCGATGATGAAGTGCAAAAGCATTATAGAGACGCACAGAATTTTCTTTCAGATGGAAACATGTTCTGGATACCATTATTTCATAAAGGGGTCCATGGCTGTGCATCCTTTTCATTGCTCTTTAATGTCAGGTATTTGATAAAGTACTACATCATGTGAGGTCAGTGCCGGGATGAGCAGAGCATTTGTGGGGCAGGAACTGTGCAGATGCACGCAGAGCAGAGGAGCACTGCGTGAGAGCTGGAGGTCAGGGACTCTCAGTGCACAGGGAGGAGTGCGCCTTAATAAGGGGCGGCCTGCGCTTTGCCCTCAGCTACTAGGGAGTGACATGTAGGCTCCTGGAACGTTCCGACTTTGCCAGGAGTATCTGTGTTTGTTTGGGGACACTGGCCATGAGACCATACTGAGTGAGTAATCTTACTCCAAACATGTAAATCTAAAAAATAAAAAATAAAACAATCAGAAACGTTTGAGCACTGACATGGTGCCACAAGTAGAAATTTCCATGTCTGACCCATGGGATCAGTCATAGTCAAAGCACAACCATGATCAAAACGCCTATGAAATTACACCCATGCTGTGCAAACAAGCATGCAAAAACATAAATGAATTTCAAATTTTGTTCTGAGCCACTATCCCAAGCTATCTCTTAATGAATCAGCAAATATTTCAAAAGTCAGAAAACATCTGTCAGGTCAACACTCCTTATCCCAGAACCTTCCTATAAGGCGAGCACATGCTCACAGTGGGATGGGTGACAGGCACTGTGGGGTCTTTTCTGACTTCCAGAGAAACTGCAGGCTGAAACCATCAACCTCCCCTGGGAGCAGATGGCAGCTCCAGGTCAGCCCTGATGTCTGGAGAACACGGCAGGACCGAAGTGCAGTTAGGGCCTCCAGAGCCTCTGCTCAAGGAGGCCTTGACCATCCCACAAGTCATAGCCTGCTCAGCCGAGCATCAGGACAGCTCTTCCTACACAGGCTGAGCCTTGCAGACCCACAGCCCCATGTGAACTGTCATATATCACATCTGGGCGCACACTGCATCCTGTGAAAAATGCAAGCCTCACACTTGAAGTTCACCTGATTCTGGCCTCTGTACCACTTTCTGTGATGGGTTTTACCCTGGTTGTGTCCCCATGACACACTGGAAATGTGGAATAAACATCTTTATTTATTCTTTGAATCTCTCTTGCAAATTTTACATCTACATGTGGTATTGGGGAGTTCTCAGATTTCCAGTCTGTGTCAAAAATATTGTATTTTTGGACAACGAAGTTTGTTTAACTCTGGGGTAGGATTCCAACAAGGATAAGGAGCATCCCCTCCAACCCCATCTGTGTGTTCCACTATCAAGGACCTCCACATGCTTTGCGCCTTCAGCACCCCCCTTTGCTGTCCAGCCCTGAAGCCCCAGGCTTACTATTACTGCTATAGCCTAGACTCCATTTGCTCCATCTGCAGTCATAGCTCTGTCACAGGTTCTTGAATTGCTGTTCCCACTGAACACATCACACTCTGCATCTCTCAGCCATGAGCCTGCAGTGCTGCAGTTGACGGACAGCCAGGGTCCATCCAGCTCTCTCCTCCTCCACTGAGGCCTCTGGGCAACCCTGCCAAGTGTGCTGGTGCACACCAGCTCTCCCAGCACTTTGGAGGCTGAAGCAGGGGCATGGCAAGGCTGATCCAGCCCGATCACATAATTGTTCAAGGGTAGCCTGGACTACACAAAACATAGCTAGCAACTTTCTCAAATATAAAATCAAGTGTCCTGCTGTGTTGGTCCAATAGCTCACATGCAAAGATACTGAACCAGAGTCTCCAAAACACAACTGATGACATCCACATCTACGAGTTTCTCATGCAAGACCATCTTGGCTCCCTTCTGCAAGGCAAGGCCTTGGCTCTGTTCTCCCCCCAAAACCCCCATGTCTCAATGACATTTCTCCAGCCCAGCTGTGTGGCAGCTACAGATTATGCATGTTCATGCATTGTCCTATCTTCCCTATGAGGAAACTCCATAAATGAAGAAACTGATGCAGAGTGTGGTGAGGGACCAGCAAAGGCAGCTGGCACAGGGATCCTGCCCGAGTGGGTGCTGTTTCCCTTCACCCTATGGTCATTCATTGCCAGGGAGTGATGGGGAGATCATGTCCCCCAAGGACTGTGGGGGGGCTTCCCTTAACCTGAGCCACAGGAACATCCCGGAGAAGCTATGCCTGCCCCTGACAGCTCCAATCCCGCAGGTATCTGGATGGCATTGCTGGAGGCCCCACTCAGGTGACCTAGTCAAATCTGTCATCTCCACCAGTATCTCTCAGACGGCATCTTCAGTCAGCAGTCGGTGCAGATCCACACTGCTCAACATGTGCAAGCACACACTTGACGACAATGTATACCAAGCTTTCATGTCTGGTGGAATGAAAAAAGAATAGATTCAGTGACAGACAGTGCAGTGCAGTGTAAATGGCTCTGAGTACAGAAGGCTCCTCCTAGGAGCTACCATTGCATCAGACTCTTGGAGAAGCCAGTGTTATGAACCAAATGTGTTCCCAAACTGAGATGTTCTACCCTCAATCCCAGGAGCAGAATTAAGAGCTAGGGACTCTAAGGAGGGGTGGGAACAGAGAGAATGAGATTGTGAAGGTACAGCTGCCCTAATGAGTAGGACTGGGGTTCTTATAAGAACAGATACAACTTTCCATCTCACTCTATCTTACTCTCCCTCTGGCTCTTCACTCTAACTCTGACTTTTTCTCTATCTCTCTACAAGAAAGGCCATGTGCACACACAGTGAGAAGACTTCCTCTGCAGACCAGGAAGAGAACGCTGACTGGTAAACAGCCCTGCCCAGCCTTCAGCATAGATTTTGGTTTCCATAACCAGTAGGGAAGGCACATCTTTGTTTAACTTACCAACCTGTGGAGGCTGTGGTGGTGGCAGGAGGGGACTAACTCACCAGAAACGCCTTCAGCACAGGGCTCAGAAAGTGAACCTCCTGGGGAGTGGGAAACATCCAAACAGGGGGTCATCTACCCCATGCCCACTGTGTGTCACACTGTGTGGACCTCATGCTCCCATGCGAGCTTCAACCCCTCAGTGCACTTGGAAATTCATTGACTGGGTTAAGAGCAGCACTTTTGAGAGAAGACAGAAAGATCCATATTAGAGCATGTAGACCATAGTAGGGGTGGGGTCTCTTCTATGAATGATTTCTGTGGCATTACATAGTGGCACCTTGGTTTGTGAACTTGATTCTCTCCATGATTCTGGTGGCAAACTGGGTTGGGTCAGAACTGAGCCAAATTCAACTGTTGGGTTGCACATTGGCCTTACAAGGAACTTTGATTCAGTTCTTGGGCAGCTCGGTTTGTAACCAGAATGGTAGAGAGAATTGCCTTTGGGAGCAGATGTCCCGCTGTACATAGTGCACTGTCCAGCATACAGACATGTGTGGATGTGTTCAGAGGCAGACAAGGAGAGCGGAGAGCCTCTCAATCAATAGGACCCAAATATGCTTAGGACTCCAGAACTTCTCATCTTTTAGATCATTTTTGCAAACATTTATTCTGCTGAGCACCTAGCAATTCTGTGTTCATCAAGGACAGCAGGATCAAGGCCATTTCTGTGCTATCACCTCAGACAGTAGCCATTTCTTTGTGTTGAGGACATTCAAATTTTTTCCACTGTGTATCACCTCAGACAGTAGCCATTTCTTTGTGTTGAGGACATTCAAATTTTTTCCACTGTGTACTTGAGTAGACACAGAGAGCTTTTCTGCTCTTTTAGAAAGAAAGTACAGAGCACTGCAGAGCGCGACTTGCTGTTCTCGATGGTCAGATGCAGTCGTGGGTTGACACGGAAAGAAGTGAATGTTGCCCTGTAAATAGGGAAAAGGCTGTCCATGGTCTCAGGCCCACAGGGGGCAGAGCTCGGCCTGAATCACCCAGAAAGTGTGTGTGCAGGGTTGGAGGTGACAGAATTACAGACAAGGGTCCAGGGACCAACATATGTGTGTGCACTCCAGAGACCTAGCATGCAGTGTGCTTCCCCTGTGTCCTCACAAGAGAGACGCTATTCTCATTTCATAAACACCTTGAGACCAGCCAGGAAAGGGGGCCTTCCAAAACCAAGAGGAAATCTCAACATTTAAATCCAAATGTAACTGGCAAGCTGTTTATATCACTTTGGAACTTGTGTTCTTAAATTTTCTTAAGACTTATGCAATTCATTTCAGAACTTACGTGTGCGATTTTAAAAATTGTATCACTATTTGAAAGTATAGACTACTGTGTAAAACTGTGAGGAACACAGGATCCCTCTCGCTCCAGGCCTGGTAGTGGAGGGGATTCTTCAGGTGGGCTGAACCTCAGCTCTGAGCTTGTGGTAGAAGAGCACAAGGGGCTGCCACTCTGCAGCCCCCCCTGGGGCCTGCTGGTGTCCTGTGGGAAGCTACCATAGGGTGGACCCTTCCCCATCCCTTTGGGAATCCCCACCTCACCAGTGCTGACACAAGGACTCCAGCCCCACTGCCACAGACTGTGTGACTGTGCACACTGCTCTCCCATAGTCTGTAAAATCTGGGGTTCATGGCAGCATCTCTGAGGATAAGCAGAGATGCAGGTTCTCTTGTCTTCCTGACAGCTACACACTCACAAGTTCCTCCCTTGTTTTTCACTATTACTTTTACCAGTTGGGATTTAAAGGAGAAGCTGGACCTGATTTGTCAAGAGTCCTCAACTGGCCAGGGACTCTGGAAACAACTTCTTTCTCAGAAAACACAATTTCCAGGGGACCCTGGCCCCAGCTAGCCAGTTCTTTTGCAAGGAAGGATTCTTCAGGGAGCCCACCTGCTTCAGGCTTGCTCCAGATCCAGTCTCTCTCTCCCATGCTTCTCCACCGCCCCTGGGCACAGTTTGCTGTCCAGGCTGGTGAAGCATTGAGGAATGGATGTGGTTCTAATGTGCTGGGTGGAAGGGAAGGAACAGGACTGGAGAAGGAGGTGTGAACTGGAGAGAAGCTTGTTTCCTTTCATCTTAGAGATCATGGGAATGAAGCGGTCACACCAGTGAGCAGCTGCCTGTTACTGGCAGGGCAGGGAGGTGCTTGCACAGCTCCAGGGGTGAATGAAGCAGGTAAGGGGTGTCCACATGGAAGTAGAAGGGCTGAGGAGGGAGAAACACACCCACAGGAAGCTCATCCTGCTCTTGCTAAGCTCCACTGATGGGGAAGGGTAGGGGCTCCAGTCCCACAGATGTGAGGGGCAAAGGCACACTGGGCTCCAGTGCCCTAGCTAGAAGCCTACTATGCCTAGAGAAAAAGAAGTGAAAAACAGAGCCTAAGGAAATGTGTGGCCCCATGTAATTTCTTCAAACTGGGACACAGAGAAAAACAAATTCTTGGAGGCAATCTGTCAGGTCTTAGTTCCTTTATGTGGGATGTTATCAACTAGTGATATGTAAACTTAGAGTTTGCTGAGAGCAGGAAGGGGATGTAATGAGCAATTTGTTACATCGGAAGTAGTTAGGCACAGTCCTTAGCCTGTTTTTAGGCTACAATAAATGTGAGAAGTGTGTGGCTCTGGACTCACTTAAACAGAGATTAAGCTTGGGAGTCTTCTGCAGCTTTATTAATCCATTCTCATAATTTCTTTTGACTCTGACTGGTTTCATACAACAGCAGCACTCTGAACCACTCTTCTTTGGAGTCACTAGGAGCCATTGGGCCACACAAGGCAGCAGAGGGAGGGAGCTGCCTCCTCCTCCTAGTGGGTGGAGCCCCAGGGGCAGTGCCTGAGCCAGGCAGGAGAGGCCTCCCTGAGGCAGTCCCAGGACCACCTGGGACTCTGAGTAGGAGCACCACAGGGCAGGAGGTGAGCACCTGGGCCCTGTCCCTGATGAGAGGGCTGGGAAGGGAACCTACATGTGGGGGGCAGAAGGCCAAAGTCCCTGGAGGGGGTCCCCCTTTCCACCCTATACTGTTCTGCATAAAGCCTCTGCCATGAGCTATATCTCAGTAGGAGGTAAAGAGAGGAACCCTCAGAGAAGAAGAAGATCAATATTTGTCTCAGGGCCACTGACCTTGTTACCAGCAGCCCCTATGACATCAGCAGTGGTGTCTCTGAGTTTTCCCTCCAGCTCTCCGGGGTATCCAGGACCATGTGTGGATGGACAGAGAGAATTGCTCACGTCAGAGGGCTTCTGGCAATGTTCTAAGCAAAAGGCTTGTGGAAGGAACATTTGACCTGCAGTGAAGGTGGCAGGAATCAGAGATCCTTGATTAAAGTCAAGATTGGATGTTGGGCAAGCTACACTGCATCTTTCCCTCCCCCAAATTAACTGAGATGGTTGGAACTTGGGACAGAGACATCAACCTGCAGTAAACCATGATCAAGGCACAGCTCAGAGACAATAAGTGGGCCCAGAGAGCAGTCTAGATTCAGGCCTCCCTGTTTTGAGGCAAACAGAATTAGAGGTCTACAATGGAACTCAAAAATGCAACAAAAAGGGAGCTGTGAAAATATTTGGGTTTTGCAAGCTACTGCAACTGCATGAGGGATTTTGCGTGTTTGTTTTACTTGTTTTGGGTTTTGCTCTATGTTTTAGTTTTTATATTCTGCTTTTGTCAGACTAGGCCCTGAGGAGCAACCGAGATGCCTAGGATAAGTGTGATTGAATCAAACATCAATATCTTTATTTCAGGCAGGGCGAAAACTGGTCAAGAGAAAGTCCTTGACCATGAACAAAGGATGCGAGCCAGCTTTATACACTAGCCTAGGTTTAGGAGGGGCTGTTTCATTGAAAAAGATAGAAAAATGTAAATTTCTCAGGGATTATGAGTAGATGTGGTGCCTCTTTGTAGAGGGAAGTACAAGATGACAGTGGTATTCTGCGGATTTACAACTTGTCATTGTATAGATTTACAGGGCTTTCCTTAAGCCTAGGAATCAGGCCCAGGAGCCATCCTGATAAACTAACTTACTTTCATTTCTCAGGTTAGGTGAGGGGTTTTCCTTTTTGAACAGAACGGCCTGTCAAAGTTTTTTCTCTTGAGATTGAGAGGGGCCTAATTGTGAGAACCTAACAACTTTGAACTTACTTTTGTTTTCTTTCATCTTCTTCCTTTTCAACTTTTACTTTCCCTCTGCACACTTCATCCAGTATACATATAAGAGATGCCTGTAAATGTATAAAACAGAATAAGAGTTAACACAGCTTTAACTTAAACGCTACCTCCTACAGGTATGTCAGGACAACCCTGTTCAAACATTGTTCATAGCAGATACAAACATTAACTAGCATCAAGCATATGAACAGATTTCAGAGATCTCATCACTGCTTCATCTGCTACACTTTATCTCCCTCTGCACAGTTGCATCTACCCACACATATTCTTTCAAGTCACCTCAACACTAACCCTTCACTACAGCTATAAAACAATTCCAACAGAGTCTGATGTCTTATCTCCTACAAATATTGATGTTTCTCTTTCTTAATGACTTAACAGCTTCCCTTTCCCTTCCTTCTCTCACTCTCTTCTCTCTTCACATCCCAATCTAATGGTTGGTATCAAGATACTAGCTTTAAATGGGCATTGATGACAGTGTGAAATTGCCAAGACAAGTTTCAACGTAAATAGGTATATGGTTCAGATATGGTCACTATTATAATGTATAAGAATTTTTTCCTTGCAACAGAGTGACTTTTTCTAATATGCAGCTGAGTAGCTTAAAGTGGCAGGCAACACCATTTGACAAATAAAGTGGGGATTCCATCATTGGAAAGCAGATTTTAATTAAAGAGATCTACACAATAATGAAGTCCTGTCATTCTCTTTGATCTTCAGATGTGATCTTCAGAACTCACACACAAAATGGTTACATGAGAAGACAGGCAAAAACAAAAGTGTCCCCCAATGTCTAATGCTCCCAAATGAGATCCAAGAGTTATCAATGAGAAAATCAGAAACTTGATGGCTGAATTACTCAGAAACACAAAAGGAAGACCAAAGAAACTGGGTAAACTCAAAGATGCTAAAACTAGATAACTGGCAAAAAAAAAAAAAAAAAAAATTTAATCAATGTCCTTAAAGAGACAAATAAAAAAGTAGCAGAGTTTCCCAAAATAATTCAATATGAATGACTTATTTCACAAGGAAACAGAGTCCCTGAAAAGATATCAAACAGAATCCCAAGACTGTTCTTTCCCATCTTGCAAGATGGTGGACAAAATAAATGGAGAAGGCAGACAGTAAAGAGAAGAAACCTGAAGCCAAGAAGGCTGATGTCCCTGGCTGTGGTAAAAGGTTAATGTGAAGGCAGAAATGTCCAAGAAGGGGTAACCCCACAGCCACCAAAATCTAGTCCTCATGAAAAGAATTGGTGTGTATTTCTGATCTGCTATGTATTCCACAAAGGCTTTGTGTAAGAGAAAGCATAGCTGCTAAATACAAGGACAAAAAGAAAAAGGAGGAGGTTCTTGCTACTGTTACAAAACTAGTTTGTGGTGACAAGTATCATGGTACAGCACTGAAAAATGTCCAGATACTATGATACTGAAGATGTACCCCTAAGGCTGTTGAGCCAAACTTAAGGAAAGTAACTTTAGTCACCAAGTGATGATACCTCAAGCTATCAACACTCCTGGCTCAATCTGATCGTGCTCCCCAGATGCCACAGAGGCAAGCGAGTGGTCTTCCCAGGATTGCTACTTGTGATGGGCCTCTGAGCCTTCATTGCCTTCCCATGCATTGAAAACACCAGAAACGTGTTGCTGCCACCTTCACAAAAATTGATATCAGCAATGTGAAAATCCAAAAACACTTCACTAATGTTTACTTCAAGAAGAAGCAGCTGCGGAAGACCAGACACCAAGTGGATTAGATCTTTGAAACTGAAAAAGAGAGATACTGGATTTCAGAGCAGTACAAGGTTGATCAAAAAGCAGTGGACTCACAGATTTTAACAAAAAATCAATGACCCTTTGCTCCAGAGATACCTGCAATCAGTTCTTGCTCTGACAAATAGAATTTATTCGCACAAATTAGTGTTATAAATTTCTTACTAAGATCATAATTAAATAAATGATACAACTGTTGGTGGGAGTGTAGATTGGCACAACCATTACGGAAACTAGTGTGGAGATTCTTTAAGAAGCTAGGATTGTAGATCCAACTCAAGCCAACTATTCCCCTCCTGTACATTTTTCCAGAAGTACTGGAAACCTCACACCATAGCAGTATATGTGCATCCATGTTTATAGAATTTGTCATAGCTAAATCCTGGAAAGAACACAGATGCCCGTCAACTGAAGAATGGATAAAGAAGATGTGGCATTTTTACACAACGTAGTATTATTCAGCTATAAAACAGGATAAATTTGAGTCCTTTGTCATTAAAATAATGGAACTAAAGAACATACTCTTAAGTGAAATACATCAAATATTGCATTGTCTCCTTAGTGTGAGATCCCGAAAGAGAAAAATGGAACCTGAAGGGTACAATGGACACTGGTAAAAAGGAATGACTTTACTCAAAAGGAAAGAGTTACTGAGTTCAGGAGAAGGACAGAAGTGGGAGTGGGGAAACATATTTATCTATGTATGTAAACAGGATTGCTTGGATAACTGTACTGTGCATTTCTACTGGTCTATGGAAAGATGCAGTTAATGTTTTAATTTGCTTAGTCTCCTTTTTCAATTTCTCTTTTCTGTCTTCAATTTCTTATACATTTCCTTGTTTTCTTTCTTTTTCCACTTTTACAGGCATCCATATGGTAATATGAATAACTGGTTGGAAGACAACACTATATATTACAACAAATACTGTGAAGTTCATATTGCTTTGATAAGCAAAAATCTGATTCACTTATATTTTTTTCTGTGTGAAGCATAATTTGTGGTCAAGGATCTAGCTCAGAGTCATAAGCTTCTGCCCAGCCCTGAAATGTAATCTGCACTCTCTTAAATTTTTTTAAAGTAATCCAAGAGATTATGATTTCTGTTGGAAGCGTGACCAGTAGGAATGAGCAATATGAGAAGATGGTATCAGAACTGGGAATTGGGTCTGAAGCACATGATCATAGCCTCAGACACATGGTAAAAACAAGACAACAAGGAAAACAAATCAAAGAGCTTAAAAATGATACACAGAAGAGAAATCTAAGACTAATTAGAGTTAGACAAATGTTAGAGCAGTATGCACATGAAGTAAAAAATTGTTTAGAAAAATGAAAGAACAAAATTTTCAAAGATCGGTGAAATATATTCAACATCAATTAATGATGCACACAGAGCCACAAATACTCACAAGCAGAAAATTACTTGTTCACAACACATAATATTCATACACCCAGAGGTCCAACACCAGAACTAACTCTTAAAAGCCATTAAAGCGAAGTGTCAGGTCAGTGGTAAAGGTAAATTGTCATAGTTTGGGGTTTTGCAAGGGTACTATATCATACAGAACACATATTTTGTAAGATTATTTTATAATAGTCATCCAAAGTGACTATTAAAAATCATTTACAAATTTCCAGTGCAAGAAAACTTCCCACATCCTAAAGTCTGCAGAATCCAGCTGAGGGCCTGGATCCCATGGTAATGTCTGGTGGGTTTCTGCCTTGTAAAAAATCTGCCTAGTCATCATGGCAATGGCCCAACACGGCAGGGCCCAAGGTCTACAGCACATGGCGAACTTCCTCCTTCTTCTTTCCTAGCTTCTAAAATAAGACTCCATCTTCCTTTTTCATGTCCACCAAGCCTTCCCCAATAAGTTCTGGTTATGACACCGTACTATGCATGTAAACTCTACCTCTAGTCCAATGTAATGAAACCCTCATGCAGATCACTCTACTGAGAAGATCTCTCCCCAGATCTGACAATTCATGTGGCCCCAGTAATAGTGGAGTTAATGGGACATGTGGAGCCAGTTTGTTTGAGACAATACCTAGTGGAAATGCAAGTAAAACAAGAGGATTAAACCTCACATTCAAGCACTCCATGAGTCAGGTATATTGAGGAGGTCAAGTCTTCACAGAATACACTCTTGTTAGTCTGCAAGGCCAGGACAATAAATATTATCCTTCTACTACATCTGATCTGTCAGTGCTATATTGTCACCCTCCACTACATTGTGCTTAATCCTTATGCTCTACTCAGGTTGCTTCCTGCTACTTAATCTTGGTACACTGTACTAAACATAAAGGTAAAATATAGTAACTATAATAAGAGGTTTTAGACTTTTCAAATTCTTCTTATAAGAGATCACTGTTAATTGACCTATAAACTATTCTGACTAATCATTTTATAATTATGAATTTAGAAGTTATTATTAATTTAATTTGCACAAAATGTATTTGGATATACCCTGGTTCCATAAACAAATTGTCTTGTGTTTGTTTGTCTTTCTGCCAATCTATAAACAATTGCTTCATGAGATTAACAAAATTTTCTTCTTTTAAGAGTTTTGAAGTATTTAGCTATAATATAATTTGGTTTAGAGATAAATGTCATCGAAATTAAAGATGTACCTCCTTCAGGGTTGCAAGCTGGTCAAAATGATAAAAAAAAATTGGTTTCCTAAATGTAATACATATGGTTATTTATACATTATAACCAGAGTCTCTGTTAAGTATTGAGATTGTATTTCTGTGGATTGCAAGATGTTCAACATAAATGCCTTAATGTGGCAAGAGACTATTGGACCAACCTCCATTTGATGGATAGAAAAGCAGCTGCCTATAATAATAATAATAACCACTTTTTATTTATTAATAAGAAGCCAAATGGTCTCCATAGCCTTATGAAAATACCTCAATAAATTTTACCCAAAATATATTATTGCAAAATTATTACATTAGTTATTGTCAGAAAGTTACACTTTCAAAAATTAGACAATAAGGTTTTTTTTCATTAAAAGATGCTCTTGGTACAAAACTAAATTAAAAACAATAATGGCAATTTGTCACTGTTAATTTCATGATGTATTAAATGTATTTATGCCTCGCAAATGCAAAATATTTTGTAACATAAAACTAAGATTGCTCATGGTGATAGATCTTATTTTGAGATTTGAGCATAAGTCATTCTCTTGTGCTCCAGATATGTGTAATAATAGTAACAGGTTCATATCAAGCCAACATGAGGTCATCAGCCAAACGATACTTTTCTAACAAAAAAAATTATGTGATATGTATCCTGTGTGTGCGCCCTTATATTTAGAGATGCTTAGCCAAAATGGAGATTTCATCATAATTGTTATGATACAATAGTATGAATGACTATTGATGTCAAATATTCTCTGTATGAGTGTATACCTGTTGCCCATTAATGTTCTACCAGGATTTAACTACTGGAACATCCATAGTTGGTAAGAAATAACAGTGGTCTGGCTACACTTTATATTTCAAGTTTCTTAATACTCAGGTAAAATATTATTAGCCTTCTCATTTTGTTTTAGTAAAATTGAGGTTTACAGACCAAAAGTTAGAAAGATAGACGGGCTAAAAGTATAACCAATATTTTGACCCTAATCCTCCAAGGTCATTAAGGAACCAGGACATAAGACAACATTTGTTGTGATTTTATCCTATAAATCAGTTGAGCTGTTGCTTTTCTGATCAAGGAAATTATTGGACCACATAGGAGGAAAGTGATTCTATGGTGTATAGTGTGACTAGTGTGATTACAGAAAGTTCCCAAGCTTTTACAGAAAGAAACTTGATCAAGCAATGGCTGTGACTCATCCTGATGGCTGACAATGACAGAAGTACTGAGAGGTGCTATGACTGGTTCCAAGGTAAATCCTGAGAATACCTGGCCTTCATGGAGAGCAAGAAATTAATTTTATTTAATAGGCCTCACTTCAACTTGGTCTTAAACATCCAGCAGAAAAGTGTAGCCACAAGATATGTACAACTATGCCCAGGCTTCCCTAACCATAGCTAACCTGTCTTAAAAAGATTTACCATGAAGCCTCAATTGTCAAAAGCTCCAGTGTCCTGATGAAAACCCTGCTGAATTCCTTTCTTGCCTCATAGATGCTCTGACCAAGTATACTAATGTTGACCTTTAGTCCCTTGAGGGAAATAATCTTGTTAACTTCCACTTCATTTCCCAGTCTGCTTCTGACATTCATGCCAAACTTAAAAAGACAAATATTGGACCCTAATCCCCACAGGGAGATTTACTTAATCTGGCTTTCTGTGTCATTAGTAATAATGAAGAAAGGATTGGCAAGATAGCTCAAGGGACTAAGCGTGTTCTTAGGCAAGTGCAGGGACTTAGGTTTGATCCCTAGCACTACAGGCTTCACCAGACTTGCCCCAAGGCATGTTGAGCAGGCCATCAAGACCAGGCATTGTCACTTATGCCTGTAATCCCAGTGTTGAGGAGGGTAAAAACAGGAGGCTCACTGCGAGTCCAACCTGCATAGTGAGATCCCATACCAAATGCATAAAAAAGGGAAGAAAAATTAAAACAAGACAAACAACAAACTACTATGCACAAATGTCAGCTTTTGATCGTGGCATTCAGGGTTCTCATCAAAGCAGGACCTCAGTAAGGTGTTGTTAAGCTTAAACAAAACAGTGCTATGTGAGCTTCTCCTGGACCATGTTTCAAGTGCAGTGAAGGAGACTGAGCATGGGCCTGTCCCAATCCACAGCCACCACTGGCACCTTGTCCCACCTGCAAGCTCAAGGGTCACTAGAAATATGTGATTGCCCAATCTGCTAGAAAACTAGTAAATCATCAAATTCCCTCCCCTTGCAGGAGAACTCGCTGCCACTGAATCCATCAATATATGACCTGTTTGGTCTTGCCACTGAAGAGGACTGATGTGGCTTGTGGTCCACAGTTGCCATTGAGGTATATTTGTCAGACCCCTGTGTGTCACTAGACATCTCAGCTTACTCTTGTTGACACAGAGGACACATTTAGTGCTCTTCCTGAGTTTTCAGGTTTCTGTATTAGATCTACAGTCTTTCTAATGTATGTTGATGGCTGACCTAAGCAACCTTTTTAGACAGCGCCTGTTTCCTGCTGACTCCAGAGAGTTTTGCGCTCAGAATTTCCTTCTGATCCCAACCTACCCCAAATCTCCCATGGGGAGAAATTTCCTGTGAATCTTCACTTTCACTTTCTCTTTCCCCACAGTGTTTGTTCTTCAAACCCAACCTCAATGAGCCACCAACTCCTCCTTCCCTCTTTCCTCTTCCACAGTCTGGGACACTTTCAGTCCCACTCAAGCCACCCATGCTACCCCTGTAGTAATTCACCACAGGTTTGCCTCAAATGTCACCTGAATTCCCCAATATCCAATAGAACCTAAACACCAATGGGGACTCTAAACTATAATTTAATCTCTCCTTAACAATGCTTTTCTTAGAACTGCCACTAACCATACAATCAGTACTCCACATTGTTTACTTACACTAAATGGCTTCTATCACTTAGTTTAAGATCTCAGGGCTGGGCTCGGTAGATAGCTCAGCAGTCTTAGCACCTGCCTGACAAGCACAAAAACCCAAGTTTGATCCCCAGTATTGGATGACATTCTAGCCTAGGAAATAGGTGTAGTAGCACATTGCTGTAATACTAGTGCTTGGAAGGCAGAGACAGGAAGATCTCTAGGAGTCCAAGCTATGTAGCAAGACCCTGTATCAATAAATCTCAAGCTTATCAATAACGCAGCTACACCTATTCTGACACGTGGTTCATAGATGGTAGCTCAACAAACAGACATTAATAAAAGGCTACGATATGCTATAATCAGTGGGCCTTCAGTAATAGAGGCAATTGGGGTTTTAAAGGGTCACCTCACCAAACTCATCCTAGAGTTGCGCCTGCCATGCTGACTGTGGACTGAAACCTCCAGTAACTGTGAGCTGAATAGACTTTTCCTTCCTCCATTTTAAGTGTCACATACTTGTCCAGCAATGAGAGCAAAGTACCCAGACACCTTTATAAACTTTTCTTGACATTTCTCCAATCCAGAGTATGAGCCCTCACCATAAAAGAGCTCCTTGTCTTGGCTAAGAAACCCGACATCAGCTTCTACATGGGCTTGACCTACCGTCCCAACACTAGTCCCTACCAGGACCCCCATCTTCAGTAGGAAGTAGTCTGAGAGATTTGACGCCCTTATTTAACAACAAAAAGATGGGAATGGTGGTTTCTGCCCATGTGAGAAATCTGCCTCGTCATCATATGGGTAATCCAGCATGGGGCCTGGCCCAAGAACAACAACACATCGCTCACTCCCTCCTTCTTTCCTTGCTTCCTGAATAAGACTTCCTCTTCCTTTTCCACATGTGCCAAGCCTTCCCCAATCAGTGCCAGTGATGACACCATACTTTCCATCTAAGCTCCACCTCTAGTCCAACGTGATAAAAAAAAAAAAAAAACCCACCCAGCTCACTCTGCTGAGAGGCTCACAATTAATTCCACAGCTCTCCACACCAAGCAATAAAGGTTTATTTACTTTTTTTCTTGTTTCTTTTTTGTGCCTGAGGAAGGAACCTTACAATGTCTTGCATGAGTGCAGCTGAAGACCTAGTACCCAAAACAATGCCTCCCATGAGTCTAACTGGAAGCCTACAACCATGACAGTGTCTCACGCAGACCTGCTTTACGGATCTGGTCTGGGAAAATCCAAAGGTCAGTGGTGGAAGCCAGAAAACCTGTGCCAGCGGAATGAAGGATCTGTGCTAGCATGCTGAATAATCTGAGCTGGAGTCAGGAAGCAACACTTAAAGTAAGAACCAGAGCTACCCCCGAAAGTGCCACTGCAAACCTCAGCAACAGCGAAATCCTGATCTCCTCTGATGATGAGGCAGCCGAGTTCCCATCAAGAAAGCCAGTGCTACAAGTTTCTCCAGAGACCTCTCCAGATCCAGGAAGTGACTCTCAAAGTGAGGACCAGAGCTCCTCCAAAGCACACTGCGACCATTCTCAACAACAGTGAGGCCCCAAGTTCTTTCAACTATTAGGACAGTTGAGCTCTCCCATAACAGCTTCCTTCTTTTTTCTCCAGTTCTCCTTTTTATTTGTTGGAAACTGTCCTCAGATGAGACTCCCATACCCAGTACCGTGCTGATTCAAGTTCAGCTGGGTGTTACGATTCAGCACAAACTTGAAAGGCCAGGTGATCAGGGAATAGTTTTTTGAGCCTTTGAAGAGAACATCTTTCAACTCAAGCTGATGCATCTTGCAGAAAAACATTTCAAGATTGTTGGAGAAATAAGGATATCACATGATGAATAGTACATAAAAAATGCATGCTCACCAAAACAGTACTACCAAAAAAATGATATCAAAGAGACAATAAGATGAACACCACCAAAATGGATAAAGAAATCAATAGATTAAGCAGAATGAGTAGTTAAGCAAAATTTTTTTAAAAATAAATGAATGAAAAACAGAAAATAAAGGCTGGGGAGATAGCTTCTCAATCTAAGCACTTGCCTGGTAGTGCAAGGAACTAAGTTGGATCCTTGGTACTGCATGCCATGCTGGCCCTGGAACACCGGGAATTGTGCTGCATGCCTGTAATTTCAGCACTGGGGAGGCTGAGACAAGAGGATCACTATGAGTCTGAGCTGTGTAGTGAGAATATGTACCTATAAATAATACTAGTACTATTAATAATAATAACATGTAAGCTCTAAAAACAGGAAAAGAATGTCAGTATACTCTTGAAATAAATGTCTCCAATTTCCAAATTAGAAGCTTAGGCCAACAAGAAAAACTTATTTGTATGCTTCATGTAAGAGGTACACTTAACCCGTATAAAATTTATAAACTAAAAAGCCAGGTAAGTTGTACTTGAATTTTCATTGAATTGTAGATATTGCTGAATTTCTTGTTGAATTTCTTCTACGACCCATTGATTGCTGAGTAGGGTGTTGTTTAGTTTCCATGAATTTAGCGGGTTTTTCTGGTTTCTTTTGTCATTTATTTCCAATTTCATTGCATTGTGGTCAGATAGTATGAAAAAATGCTCCACATCACTAGCCATTCGTGAAATGCAAATAAAAACAACACTGAGATATCATCTCACTCCAGAAAGAATGGCTATCATAAGGAAATCAACCAACAACAAATGTTGGAGAGGTTGTGGGGAAAAGGGAACACTTCTCCACTGCTGGTGGGAATGTAGACTAGTACAACCATTGTGGAGGTCAGTA